>OMNV01029431.1:0-42063 GCA_900303265.1 Brotula barbata
GCACACACACACACACACACACAACCACACACACACACACACATTCACACACACACACACACACACACACACACACACACACACACACACACACACACACACACACACAGCACACACACACACACACACACACACACACACACACACACACACACACACACACACACACACACACACAACCACACACACACACACACACACATTTTTACAGCTAGACTGCAGGGAAAGTGGAGACAAGACAGGTGGAGGATTTTATAAGCCATGATTTATCACTGTGCAATTTACTGGATCAAAATCATTTGAAGTTACATTTTTCAGAACATCTTAAAGATAGAGAAAACATCAATGCTATGACACACACACACATCAATGGCCTTCACAACACTTTAATGTTTGAGACTGGGATCAGTAGAAAATCCCCATGGGTCTTACATAAACTTGTCCCTGTCCTGTAGACTGCTGTCCTACTTGTCTTTACCAGAGCTGTGATAAACCTAAATAGAACTGGTAAAAAGAGATATATCATGTTTTCCAGCCCTTTTAATCTTCTCAATGTGATGAACAAGTAAATTGTCCCATTGTAACTATCACTGTCCATAATATCCAAGAAGAAAATCAGCCACACCAAGAAAGGTTAAATATGTTTATGTCTGAAATGCTTCATACATTTTGCAGAAAATGTTAGCTGAGGTAATATTTTAAGGTTACCAGTGTTAATGTAATCTAGAAATGTCAATATTTCAGGAGAGGATTCTGCATCAGCTAGAAAGGACAGCTCCTATGTCACTGATTATCTCTTACCTTTTCCTGTGTTAATTTCCTGTTGATTAATAGCAAAATGGGAAGTTAAAGAGATAAGCATAATGAAAGATGAGAGGTAATGAAGCCAGACACCAGGCTAAATGATATATGGTCAGTAATACATTGATTTGTTGTCATTCATGTCATAATCTATCACCAAAATGAACTTTTTTCTATGTAGTCTCAGCAAAAGATGAACAATCCAATGCAATATGACAAATTAAATGTTGCAAAGTAAACCAGGTACTTCACAAATTCATTCCTGCATGTTCCTGAGATGATACGTTAGCTCTAACACAGTTTGTACGGAGTTTCATTTCATTTATCTCATATTTTCTTTAATTGAAAATTGAAAGAAATGCCAAATGTTTCCAAACCCATCAAATGTATCAGGATGCTTTTTGGGTAAATCTTAATAAAAAAAGATACATAACACATCCAGAATTTTAAGGGAAAATCATAATAACATAATATAATATAATATAATATAATATAATATAAAGTATTTATAAAATACATACACATAAACATTCATATAAGCCTACCAATTTAAAACATGGCTTATGGGTTGTAGTGTGCATTAATGTAACACTAGGGGGCAGCATTGACACAAAAATCTAAAGAAAAATTGAGAATATTATGCAGAATTCAAATAAGTTCAAATAGTTTACCTCCCTATGAGATATTTAACCTAAAATCTGATGCTATGCATACGGAATGAGTTCATAATCACACATTTGTTCAAACTGTCCACATTTTAACTTTTTAGCGACATAATATGACTCAGTCGCGGGAGACACCGATGACGTCGGCGGACCTGCCCGGCGCCCAACCCGGACATGAAGCCCTTATAGCGGGCGTGTTCCTCCGAGATGACGGCAGAAGGAGGCTGTCCAAGTAGCGAGGAGGGGCATCTTCATCCAAACACACGCCGGGAGCGAAGCGCAAGCAACAAGTCAACGAAGCGGCAGGTGGTCGCCGAGCGTTTGTCAGCCTGTCCGTCCGTCCGTCCGGGTGGAAGCTCCGACCGTGAACGGGAACATGTGGAAGCTCTCAGTTCAGCTACTTTTATTTACTCTTCATATTCAAGACACGGAGAGCAAATAGCGACTGGTGGTAGATTAACAGCTTTTTGCGTGTGTGTAGCCTCTCGAGATTTTCGATTTTTTTTTTTAGTTTTTTTCGGTGGGTGTATTAATTGCTTACAGTGTCAAAAATGGCCCTCGCCAGATTTAGCAAGATTTTCCGTTTATCCGGTCTGGACTTGAAGAAGAAAGTGAAACAGTACGAGCATGTCCACCGGGACATCAACCCCAACGATTTATGGGACATCGTCGGTGAGCTGGGGGACGGGGCGTTCGGAAAGGTGTACAAGGTAAGAAAAGATCACACATCATCATCATCCTCCTCCTCGTCATCATCATTATATCTGACGAGTCTCCCGACTATCATGGTTAAAACTGCTCTCATTTTCATCAACACTCTCATTGAGGCGATATTGATAAAACACACAAAAATATAACACACCCCATTGATACGTCTTCACTTCCTGTAATGAAAGCATGCTCATTATACCTCTTTATGTAATCGTGCTCATTTGTAAGGATTTTATTTATTTAATTTTATATTCACTCTCATAATATCCAGAGAACTCATGATTTTAAAAAAAATCCATCACTGGAATCTTAAATTTTTTTTAAGGGTATGCTACTTATTGATTTCCCCCAAAATAGAATTCTCTTCTTCCTCATATTTGGTATTATAATGTGCATTTCTCTTGACTGTAACATAAAACTAACATACCTGGTACCCCTGGAGTGTTTAATTTACTCGCGTATGTGTCTTAAAATTGCACTTTTGTCGTGATGATGACTTAATATCTGCACTATGTTGCTGGTCCAGAGTCCATGCTGCGGTAACCTGAGGCACTCATTGTTCTTGGTGTCATGCAGCACCTTAACAGTTTGACCCCATCACATTTTTATTACATCAAAATATTGTGTTTCCGTTAGAGGTTTATGGAGTAATCAATCCCCTTCTATTAAACTTCCAGTAGAGTTGGACTTTCGATGTAGAAAAAGACTCTTTGGACGTATTTGTGTTCATCTTCTTGGACTTCATGGTACCTTCCAACCTCAGCACCACAAACACTTTTGGCCCAGAGAGTCTATTTAATCTGGATGTGCTAAGTGAGCGTCCGTAGTTAGGCCCCTCTGTGAAGCTCAGCACAGGCAGCACAGTGTTTGCCCTGAGTACAGTGAACTTCTTTGACTCAGTGGAAGAAGTGATGCTTTACTGCCTCACTACAGGTCTGTGTCGAACAGGACACGCAGTCTTTTCACAGCACTCCACCTTATTTAGGTATTTTGTTTGTACTGGATACTATACGTGCACATGAGACAGGGTGGCCTTTAAATCCTTGAAGTGGTAATCCTTAGTTTCTCCTGTTAGAAATACTAATCGAGAATAACACTTTTTCTTGTAAAAGACATTTGATCGATTTTTAGTTTTCAAATGAATAACTTTTGGTTTTTTCCATCAATGTTGTCTGACCTGACATTCCTGGGGTGACGATACAGACAACGTCATCAACTTTAATGACTAATCAAGTGCTACGAAGGGTCCACCCAGCTAGCAGTGACCTGTTTGGGTAAATAAACATAAAAAGACAATAACAGCAAAGAGAGCAACCGTCGTCAAACTGCTGTTGATGCGAAATCCAACACCCTCAGGTCTCAATTGACTTGGTTTGTCCATGTTTATTGTTTTAGCTTTTAATCCTTCCCCACCACGCTTCTTACATCACAACAGCATGGAAGATTAAGGATGTGCACGCCCAAAGTTGTCACGTTGATTTTAAAATGTCAAGTGACATCACCTCGTTGTGACAGAACTTTTCGGATGGAATTATGGGAGCGGTCGTTTGCCAGCTGGCTGTTGTTATCCTCTAAATAAACACAAAGCCTGAGGATTATCCCTTTAATTAATGCGACTCGAGAGAGTTCGTCTGCCATTAGCAGAAGCATGCAGGACTTCTTGTACGACACGCGGTCAGGTTCACGAGATGCCACACAAAAAAGGGAAGAAGGAGCACAAGAAGACGACTATCAAAACACTCCTGTCCTTTCACAGTGTCTACATGTCTTATCGAGGCTGATGGTGTTGTATTTGCTCGTGAGACAGACCCCAACTCATTTAGGTCACGCTTTAAGGCCAGGGTGTGTCCGCTTAAAAGTTTACAAAGTAACACATCACATAGTTTCAGAGTCTCAGTAATGAAATGATTCAGCCAGTCATTCATATGTCGCTTTTACGGCCACAAATGCAAATTATAGATTGCCTAACTTGTCATACAATCAATCAATCATCTCACTTCGTGTCATCGGAATAAAACAAATACCCAGCAGAAGGCTCCGAAAGCGTGAATAAGTTGTGATGTATTTATTTTGGACAGTTTAAACGCTTTAATTGTTCAAATCGGACACATTCGCAGCTGTCGCTCGGCCTACTTTTTCCTTTCCCCGAGTGGAGGAGGACCGATCCACACCTGCACTTGTCAGATTGAGGAGAGCGAGGCAGAAATGGTGGGAGGATGACAGGGGACAAGTTCCTTTACAGTTCCCAGATCTCTGACTAATCAGCTGGTCTGTGGGAGGGAAAGGCCCCCGAGTGCTGAGTCTCACATGTGTTTTTCAGGTGTAGGAGTCTTTAATCCCCCATCCACTGCTGTGAAAGTTTTCCATCGTTAATGTCAGGCCCCTCTACACTCGCCTAATTACTCCGTGCGGTGGAGCATCGGCAGGTTGTTAGTTACCTTCTTGTTGTTTTGGTGATGGCAACACAACAAAAAGATCACACCGGCCTTTAATCTGTCAAGCACGAAGACGATAAAGACGCTTCGATTGCTGTTATTTGCGCAGAGCTCCAGCAGCTTATTTTAGTTTGGTCTTCGTCTGTCCGTGGAGATTTACAGCACAGATCTCTGGCTGCACAGTGCCGGGTAAAGTACAGTGTACTCTTATCACAATGACAACACTTAATTACGCTGCTTAAGGACAGTGTTAAGGGCACATCGTGCTCTCTCTCTGTGTGTGTGTGTGTGTGTGTGTGTGTGCGCACAGTGCAGGAATGCATTGTGCTGAAGAAAGCTGTTAAATGCAAATCTCACATGGTATGCCATACTCTAAGTACAGTGAAACATACTGCTAGCTCCTAATCTGCAGGTGCTACTGTAGTTATCTATCTGCACGTGTTGCTGTTTTCTTTTCTTTTTTTTTAAGTGTTTTTCATTAAATTGTTTGCTCTTTCCATGGATATATCTTGATGAAATTGATTTAGATGAAACACAGCGAGGAATCCATGATATTTTGGTGCAGATCAGAGATGAGGTGCGTACGCAGGAATTGTTTGTGTTATTTCTGGACCCCAGCCCCCCCAGACACACACACACACACACACACACTCATACAAAAGTAAAGGGACAACACATATAAACAGCGTTTGTGTGTGTAATTGCCTTCATGGTCGCTGCTGTCAGGTGTCATTTTTGTTATAGATGACCATTCATCACGATAATAATAAAATAGCAGCCACTAGATGATACAGTGTCCTTTTAAATGTGGTTTCACCGTACACGTGTCTAAGATCAGATCTGTTACTGTACTTAAACAAGCTGTTGTTTACATTCTGATGTTTTTCATTGTCACAAGGTCACAGCGCGGCTGTCCACACGTGTGACAGTCACACGGTGTCTCCTGCCCCTCGCTGCTCGTTTGCAGTTTGTTAGTGCACCATCTGAAGCTGGAGGGTGTGCGCTGTTGTTGTCATTTTCAGATTTTGACCAGCGGAATTGTCCAGGAGGCTTCAGTCTTTACTGGGGACGTATTCAGGACCGATGAGGGCCACAGATGTGCATTCAGTGCTGCTCGCTTTGATCGCGGCTGTAGGGTTTTCATTTTGTTTTGTGTTTCTGTGCACAGGAAAAACTTTTTTAGACTTTGTATGGTAATAATTTGGCACCAAATCAAAGCTGCTTGCGCTTTGCTCTCTCTGAGGCCAAATGTTCAAGTTTGGACATGCACACATACGATAGTTCTTCAATTATCCTTTGACTTCACCACATATTTTTGAATCTGCCTTTCTGGGCGTCACCCACATGTTAACCACACGCGTCTCCCCCACACGTCCAGTGTGACAGCGGAGAATGTCTCACATCCTGTTGCTCTGTTGCATCACAGGATGTTTTCATTGTTTTCTAGCTTCTCCGTCTGTCTTTGCATGCTCACACTCACTGTAAAGAGAGAGCGTGTGCATGTGTGTTGCTGTGTGTGTGTGTTTATGGCTGCAGCTATAACATGAAATAGAAGACATGGATGGTTCCCCTCACTAATTAATGGGCCACGTGCCGCTGAGCACGTCACCCTGCTGCCACGGGTGAGATGTTTCCATAGACACCTGCTGGCTGGAAGGTTACGCTCTGTCAAATTCCCACTGTGGGAAAAAACTCTGACATAAAGGAACGGTGTGTAAACCTTGACTGGTCTGGATGAAACGTGGAATCTTGCAACGTTGGATTTAAAAAAAAATCCACATTGCCCTCTGAGCAGCCATTGGCGCACATGCTGTCAGCGTTGTGGGTCACTGTCTCTAATCTCTGGGACCAGCTGGGCTCTTATCAGGCTCTGAGCCCGTCTGGGTGTGTGCTCCGTAGGATGGGTGTCCCTTTCATTTCACGATGCGGATGACGTTACCTTTGAGACGCACAGAAACACCATTTCACCAATTTCACAGAGACGGTGTTCGTTTTGGAACGCCCCCTGACCCCTGACAGACTAGAAGTGTTTCCTTATGCTGTGCATGCGTTTGGGCCCTGCACTTCTGCTGTAATCTTTCATTTGAGTTGAGCTAAAAGACGCAAAAATGCTCGGTTTAGAGACGATTATGCACTTGAAAGTCAGGATGTCTATCTCATCTTTGATTTTAACCAATCATCCGTGTATGATTGTGAAATATTCTACATTTGTTGCTCATTATAAAGGTTATAAATAAGTCTGAATAACCGGGGTAAATTCTTGAGGTGTACACACAGCTGATGTTGTTTCGAGGCTTTCCGTGCCACTTTATTACTTCCTGCTTCGCTCCAGTGACATGTGCACGGTTTTGTGTGTTGCACACGGTGGATTTTGGAAACTCTCATCGAAATTTTCACTTTCACAAGAGACTCAAGGTCGGGGTCCAACGTTTGCGCGCTACGAGCCCCCACCCAGCTTGAGCTGCTGTCTATAAATGCATAAATTTATGGTTTTGTGGAGTCAGCCGGTTATGCAAGACAGAAATGAGATCAGTGAGGAGGCAGTAGAATGCACGCAATCAACTTCTTCCTCTTTGTAAGAAGAAAATCGTGTTTGTCTTTCAGTTTTGGTGATTTGCTTTTACTTTTTGGTAAATTGTCCAATAAAAGTAATCTCTCCAACTGTTAAGGAATCGTTCCTGGACGCTGCTCCGGATCCAGATCGGCGCTAACATTTAATAGGTTTTTCCCGGGGACTTGCCCAGGAACCCACCCTACTGCCAGGTTCCCTAAATTGGCTCTAATCTTTTGAGTAATCCTGCTAGAAACTACACTCCCAGCGTAATCCAATTTCTGCTTTCCACCCCAACAACTCCATGACTTATGACATGCAAATATAGGCTAAAAGACGGCACGAAAATGACTTCCTAAACAGCGTGACCCCCTTCTTCTTCCTCTAAATCATCAGCCTAAATTAAGTTGCCTGACTTGCTTTTCTTGAGCACCTTGTTTATCTGAAAAAGAGATAATCACTTCCACAGGCGGCGGCTGCTGTCAGAGGTTAGGGTTTAGTAGCCCGAGTCATTACGTGGAGATCGAGTCCCACATTCCTGTGCAGACACCGGGGGGTTACAGGTTTATGATGGGGCAAAGGTCTAACACAAACACGTTCTCCTAAAGGGAGTTACTTGTTATACAAGCTGTGTGTGTGCGTGTGTGCTTGTGCTCGTACCGATTGTATCACCTCGTGCCAGCAGAAAGCACAAGTCAGCATGCTGTGTTATGTTCATTCAACCCAGAGGTGAGTGACCCTGGGGAAAGTCCTCTCCCATGGCAGCAGCGTGAGGGCGTCCGCTCTGTTGACAAGCGTCAGTCATCTCAGGAACTCAGTCAGCTGCATCAGAATGTGACCGTACAATCGCATTGGTACGGTTTGAGTCCATAGTTGTGCTCTATAGGATCGATTGTTTTATGGTGTTAAATGAATTATCAAAGTTCTCTTCATTCATTTGGCTATGTGAATGTACTTCTGTGTGTGTGTTTACCATATTTTTAAACTTTCATCCTGGTCGTAGGTTTCTACTTTAGCCCTCAGTGAAGGTTTTTGTTAGCAGTATTTGTTGAAGTTCTCAGTTGGGATGGTTGCTTAAGGATTTTTTGACCTTCAGACTGATGGATATTGAAGACAGATGAGTACGAACACGGTGCAGGAAGGGTAGGGAGGCAACTTTAGAGGAACGATGGAGCTGTCCTAGATATCCCACCTCTCTCTCTCTCTGTCTCTCTCTCTCTCTCGTCTCTCCGTCTCTCTAAGAAACAGTGCAGGGTTGTCTTCCCACTACAGTCTTGCACTGTTATTATGATATAATTTATGATGTTTTCTGTTTGATTTGCTTGAGAGCAAAACGTCTAAAAACGTCCTAAAGCTCTGACTTGTGCCTTCTCTTTGCGTTTTTCTTTACTGTTTTTTTTTTTTTTACTTTTTTTATGAGCAAATAAACATGCAGGCAGCTCACGGGCCAGCGGTTAACAGAACGCAGCATCCCCGTAAATCTCACATGAGTGGCTGTTATTGCCTCGCACACTTTGGAATATTCCTTTGAATTATAGCGTCCCATTGGGATAATCAGTATAACGACAAAAACACACTGTCGGGTTGAAAGGTTTGATCTGATCTGCCTTCAAGTCGGCATATAGAGATTTTTGAATTGTTTTCATTAAGCTGTTGGTGTTGTGTTTTAATGTGACAAATAAACACATTAAGTGTTGCTGTGTACACTGAGTGAAAACAACCAACCCAGATTCACTGCGATGAAAGCAATATATCGACTTTTAAAATGTAATTTATACACTAGAATGAAAATCGGATTGGCATAAATGAAGTATATAACACACACAGATTATGCAAGAGCAACATTGAACATTGAAACATATTAATTCTGTGCATGTATCCAGACGTGTAAACAGATAAATTCATCTTGGCAAATAACATCAACATGTTACAGAACTAAATCATAAGCTTTCCCACAAATCAACCAATTACAATTTATCACAATATAGAAATGAGAGGAAATAATAAAACACTATACAACCTATTTAATGGCTAAAAGCACTGCACCAAAGTGTGAAGATACGAAATGTTTATTACAATGGCTTGGAGTGTGAAATGCACTTTTGGGTGTATAGATGTTTAAATCTCCCTTATCTGATGCAGCAGGCTGTGCGTCAGGATTTAGGCCTTGTGTCTGTGATGAAACAAGGCTGCTGTTTGTGTCTGGAAGGTTGCTAAGATTAGAGATCTTTCAGCAGGATGATGCCCTCGCCTGCAGTCGTTTTTTGCACACACTCGAGTGCGTGCAAACACACACAAACACTCATATGTACACACTGCTAGGAAGTCAGGGGGTCCCATGTGAGAGACAATGAGACCAGTCCGTGTAATTTCCTGTGTGTACATTCTGTGTGCACCTATGAACATGTCTTTTTTTTTTTTTTCCTGGACTCGTGAGGACGCTCGCTGACATCACTTGCGGCCCATTCACACGGGCATTTAAAAACATGCACAGATGTGCACACACCCACACGCATACGCATTAGTACAAGATGCTCACTTCTGTCAGTCTGCCCACTTTGTCCACTCCTCCTTCCATCTGAAGGGCAGAAACACATTCCTGAGTCTTGTTCCCACTGAGGTGTGTGTGTGTGTTTTTTCTTTAATAGGTCAAAGGGTTTGCTGTGGAAAAGTTAAGACTGAACCACAGCAGACAAACATTAGCCTATGATTTATTTAAATCTTTTTATATCTGTTCACAATTCACATTGTTAATTTATGACAAAGTGTGGGACGCGTCCACATCTGCGTCTAGTTATGAAGAAACCTTCAGAACTGACAAATCTGTTCATCTCCTCTTGATGCACAGCTGCTGGCAGGCACTTGTATTCTTGGCCCGTGTGAAAGACCTGCATTCTGGAAAATCTGTGCAGGTCATACATCACTGCAGTACTCCCATTTTTCAGATTTAACAGCAATAAAGTGATACAGAGATCGTTTGGCTAATGGAGAGATTAGAAAGAAGGCGCCGGTCTGGACTGGCAGGTGCAGTTGTCGCTTTTGGAGAAGTGGAATATGCTCTACATCCAGCTGTCTTTGTCAGTGGTGTTCTTGGTTCATGAATATTTACAGAATTATTTTAGACTTCAGCCAGTATAGAAGAAGATGGAGGAACCATCCTGTAACTGAAAACATATTTTTAGCCTGAATTTACAAATACGGTATATATGGCCATATTCTTACCAAACCAAGAAACCTGGAGCCTTGGCCATAGTAGGATGCTGCCATGACATTGATGCCTCCTGTGCCTCCTTTTGGTCTGTATGCGGCCATATCCTACATCTCTCCATGGTAGCCTAATCAACCTGTTAGTCACCGGTTTAACTGTATGGACAAAACCGAAGCCTCTGCTCGCTTTTGATTTCCAAACGAGAAGAGTTGTGGTCTTTGGACACAGTTAGAACACTACCTGTGAGGTGCTAACAGGAATCACAACCCAGGTCTCTGTGCAGGGGTTTTGCAGTCATGTGTCATGTCCATACATATCGATTGTAAAAGAAACAGTGTTAAGAAAAGATATAAGACAAACAGTACAAAGTCAAAATTAATGTATAATCGGTGTTGGAGCCAATATAATTTTTTCAAACCATTAGGAGTCTTGTCAACATCATCAAGAGTCCGTTCTGCTCTGGATTGGACAAAATTGGGCAGGAATTTGCTCACTGACAGTCAACAGAGGATGGATGGACAATAATAAAATACACACCGTAGTTCGATCCTTTTGGAAATCAAATCCCAAAGTTGGAATATTAGAGCTGTTAGTGTGGTTGCAGGAGGATTGTAAGAGCCAGCAGATGAGCGAAGGTGTCTAATGTCTGTTTACTGTCGAGGCTTGTTAAGTGACTGACTTTGACGGTTTGACGGTCCTGTTGGCTCACACCGTACAGGCTTTCCCTTACGGGGGCAGATCCGCTTCTCTGGAGCTCTGTTTGACAAATACACACACACACACACGGCATACCAAGATTAGTCAAAGAGTGTGTGTTGCTGTGAGCCTATTCTGTTTACTCAGATGTTTTCCCACAGCCCCTGTAAAGCGCCGCGGCATCTGACCCCACCGGGCTCTTTAGTCTGTCCAGACTCTACAGGTCACTGGGTGGACACTTGGACGAACACACACATATATGTGAGACACCTACTCACCACATGGTAGCCCAATCCTTTCGTACTGTAACATGTGGACCACCACTATTTTTAATTCTTTGTTTTTGACCCTATTTTAAGTCTTGGCCTGTTATCAGTCATACTCTTGACAATTATGGCACCGACCGCGGTCCTGTGGTCGTGACTGTGGCCCAACATTATTGTTTACCCACTAAACCCCTGTAGTTGGCATTCACAGCATTTTTTTCCATTACACAAGCACATGTGGATCATGTGTTTGGTCCCATGTGCTTCACCCTGACTCACTGTACGTTTGGGGGGGCTTGTGATGATCTCTCTCTCTCTACCACCACACTGAACAGTCTCCACTAATGTTTACTGCTGCCATGGGTTCATCAGTTATCTGCCAGTAGGAGAGTGTGTGTGTTTGCGTGTGTGTCTTAGTCTAACCCCAGTGACACTTCATGGGCTTTGCGGTTCCTTCTTCTCCTCATTTGCTTTAGCAGGGTGTGGAGTTTCCTTTCCCTTTTTGCCTTTAAATGTTGGTTAGTCAACATTTTAACTTTTGAGTTTGCATTTCTGTTTTGACAGAGGAGATGGAGGACGAATATCACAATAAACCAGCGTTTCAAACGAGTCAGGAATTTGCCAAGTTCACCCTGCGTCCTGTGTACATGCTAGTTATTGCTGGTTAACCTTTGCACTCAGTCTAAATGCTTTCATCTCCGTCTTGTGAAGAACTCGCGTCCTTGCCTTCGTGGAATTATTCTGTACATTCTTCAATCCATTTACCGAGGCGGTGTAGCTCAAATGTCCCTCGTCTTCCTGCTTGTCCTCCAGAAAAGGCATTTCAATGGGAATTCCAGGCCGTTTGTGTTATTTATCCCGACATCATTTCCTCTGCCCTAAGGTTATTTCTCAGCTGGACACCGCTGGAATGCATCTAGCAATCATTTATTAAGCGTGACATAGATTTTATTTCACTATCAGTTGTTCATATGTGGCCCCTCAAGATTGATTGGCTCCTAAAACCCTATGATTGTGTTGTTTGTATAATAGTTATAATGTTCAGCACTGTGTCCTCACAGTGAGAGTGCTCAGGGTTGGAATGAAGCTGCCCTGGCCTGTCTGTGTTTGAGTTTGCTGGTCCTTCTTCTTCCCTATGGGTTCTCTGGGTTCTCCAGCTTCCTGCCACCTAAAACATGCAGCTTAGGTGAATGGGAGGTGTGAATGGGAGTGTGATTGAGTTAGATATTGGACGTATGAATGGAATTGCTTCATCTTACCTTTACATATGTACTTTTACTGTCTTCTCCACTGATGGTGATAGTTAAATTTTTTTTTTTACCACGTTTGGCATTTAGCAGCACAAGTGCTGGGAGGAGTGAGACATGTATTACGGCTTCATATCACACCGTTACACCCTAACACCCTAATGTTCTGTATTTGTCTCGATAATAGCTACTTCATTTCACAGAAGTGAAAGCAAAGAGAGGTCCTAACTTTGCCTTTTTTTGCTTTGACTAGGTTCAGTATTAATGAATATGAGTAATGTGAATACAACTGTCTGCACATCACCTGTGCAGGTCGATGAAGGAGATTTGTGCCGCTACAATTTTAATTAAAATTTTGCAAATTTGAGTATGTATTATTTTGACACTTAATATTTATTTAATATTTTGAGATCATTAGAGGTAGAAGATTCAAATTAAAATCCTGGGGGCACAAACCCTGTCAGAGTTATTCCAAATAAAATTTCATTAGGATTTTTCTGGGGATCTGAGGAGAAGCAATGAGGCACAAATTTGATGATTCAGTCCTTATAACTCACAGAAGTACTATTCGGAATTTTACTTTTCAACCTCATTGTTAAACATCTCGTCTTAACATAAACACAACAGTTTATCCACTGTTATTGATGTTGAGTCAGCGATTCGGTTAGTTGTAGTTAACTGCAAACCTTTTAATGTTGTTCTGTCTCTGTCTTACAGGCCTGTAACAAGGAGACGGGAGCTCTTGCTGCAGCCAAAGTGATCGAGACAAAATGCGAAGAGGAGCTGGAGGACTACATGGTTGAAATTGACATCCTGGCTAAATGTAACCATCGTTATATTGTCAAGCTGCTTGATGCATTTTACCATGACAACAAACTATGGGTACGTAACACAGACGTTACTCTTTGGTAAACCACAGTGAAGTGTGACGCACTTACTGTGTTGTTTGCAACTTTCTCTTTCAGGTTAACGTTTGTTTTTCCTATCACATCAACCACTTAAGATCAAAATGTAGTCCTATGGCAGAAGTCAGATAGTTCATAAAATAATCCCAAGATGCTGCATGGGCACATTGTGCTGTTGTTGTTTTATTACACGTGAAATACTGTACTTTTGTTGTGTTAGAGTTTTCAGTTTTTAAATACGTGTCCCACAAGTCACCTTTAGTAAAGCGTCCAGATAGAACCACAGAAACAAGTGAGAAAGTACAAAAACAAATGTCTGAGGTAGGTGTCGACAGGCGTTGGGGATGTTACACTGCACTCTGTGACTGAGTTGTTATTTTATTACACCATTATCTAATCTCCAGTGTATTCCTTGTACATATGAAACCTCTGTTGAAAAATAAAAGATAAGAGAAGTTGGATTGCCAAAATGGAATGTCAGAATAGCCCATGGGTGATATAATGAAACAGAGATGACCCCGGCTCCCCATGACGTTACTGCAGAAATGAGGATCGGTTTCACATCAGGATTTTTCATCTGTAATTTTTCTCTCTTTACTCCCACATCGGTTCAGAGGTACTTTAGCAAGCTAATCCAGAATATAGAAGAACACATTATATTATATTATATAATACAGATGTATAACAAATGATACAGTTTGTTAATGTGGAACGTATCTAGTCTTGAGTGTTTTCTGATTTGCAGCTCCATTCATTTATTTGCAGCTCCATGAGTCTTCTCCGCCTCCGTACCTTTCTGACAAACTCGAACCATTGAAGTGGATATGAACGAGGCATAGCCGGAGTACGTACTGTAAATGTAGCCATCATTCAAACCTGCGGTCTACGTGATGAGACAGGATTACTACATTACATTACATTATTGAAATAGAGAGATGACGTGAACTTTATTGATCCCAAATTTGCATGCCAAGGCAGGTCAGAAAAAAAACAATGATAAAATCTAGAGCAAAGACACAAACAAGAACAGAAAGAAAATACATAAGAACACCGATACAGAAATATGAATTGAACAAAAAACTCTTCATTAAACCTTTATTTAACTAAATCTAACTGTAGTCACACATGCTTCATTTAATATATTTATATGGTTAGATATATTTAACCATAATACCATACACACCGACCTATATATACCATTTAGTACACTGCACATTTAACATGTTACATGCATATTATAGGACTCTAGGTTATGGTATGAGATGCTGACAGCGTTGGAATGAAGGACCCGTGGTAGCACTCCTCCTCCTCCTCCTCCTCCTTACACTGTGGTACAGCAGTCAGCTGCTTAGTGCAACTACGGTCTGATCATCGACCCATGATTAATGGCAGCTCGGCAAGAGTAAAAATCGAGCACTAATCCAAATCTGGACGTCCGTAAAACAACCCTACATTTGTGTTTATCCACCTCACCCATAAAGCATTTTTTTCAGACAGTTAGCTCGTGCCCACAGTGCTCTGACCACATGTTTCCTGTTACTGTCCTTGCAATCTTTAGCTTTCACTTTCACCATTCCAAGTCGTATTCAGATAGTATTCTCTCACCTACGTACATGGTCTGACTACTTCTGCCATCTGTAATTGAACCTACTGTATTTTAAGGACAACCACACGTGCCTTTTTGGGATCATATAAACATACAGTTGTAATGTACATCATGCATCAGACCATAAAACCGGCTGTGTAAACACTGCATACTGTACGGCCCAGCAGATTGAGTGAGCTGAATGTACACATCAGTAGCATGTATAGCGTTGTGTCTGTGTGTGTGCCTGCTTCAGGACTTGAACATGTAGCCCTGTGGTCGGTGGTCAGGCCTCAGTAACCTCATGTTGGGTGGACTGGTCAGGGGTGAGATGATGCATTCCATTGCCGACCCACCCATTCTAATTTCCACAGAGAAAGACGGGGAAGAAGAGGGAGAAGAGAGAGAAGGGCTGTTTGTTCCTTTTCAGGAAGAATTTGGTCGAGTGAGGCAGTCCGTCCCACAGCGTGAGAAAAAGATGGCCTTTAGCATGGCGACTGCAACGCTGACATGAGCACTCTGAGAGGAAGGGACAGAGAGAGGAGAAGGATGGTGAAGCAGACGGATGAGAAAATTATCTTAACATTTATTAGGGACATTATTTGGAGGGAGACCGTATGTCTGGATCTTGCAAAAGACGTGTATCACAAAGCTCAGTTCCATTGGCTTTATCAGCCTGGCATTGGGTTATGTATGGGAACACGATTGAAGAAGGAAAGATAGTTGACCCTTATCAATCCCTCGGGTAATTTCCTCTTTGCCCTTAACCATTCCTGACTGCGACGAGCCTCAGTCCACTGCCAGGGACATACTCCAGATCCGCTGCCTCCAGCCTTGGTCAAGGGCAATGGCAGGAGTAATTAGGCCAGCACACATGCTTTTAGGGTGGGGGAGCACTCAGAGGAAACCCACGCAGACAAAAGGAGTACTCCACACAGAAAGGACCTGGGTTGATGGGGGATTCCAGCATGTTCTTGTTGTGAGGGAAAATTGCTAACCGATGTCCCAACATGCGGCTGAAAGAAGTAGAACTCGTAGTAAAAAGTCAAATGTTCATGAAATACATCGTATGTTCATCAGTTCACACAGACAGTAACAATTTGGAGCATTAATGCGTCAGTCTTAATGCACGCACGGCACACTGACACCAGAAAAAATGAGAAAAACTTAAAGCCTATACAATCCTTCTGTGGACGCAAATATGCATAGCATTTATTTCTAACATGGCTACCACACCATGTAGCAAAAGCGCTAGGCTACACCAGTTACCTCCCTCTTGTCACTTTTTTCCCCGTTCTCTGGCTGCAATAAGCTCCTTTAGTATAGCCAACAGCAAATCCAAGCCACAATCTGCCATGTTTGTGAAATTTCAGGTACGGACACACACCGCTGTGCCCGCAATAGCTGGCCATGATTCAGCTTGGCAGCTAGCGAACAGCTTGCTGTACTATAGTACTAGTGTTAGCCACTACTCTGTTCGGTAGCATTATTTTGCCCCTAGCCTAAGCATAAAATAAGCTAGTATTTCGTGCTTAATAATGTGGGAAATTAGGAAGTTGACTTGAGCGTGAGTTTCAACAGTTAAGTGTGTAGCTGGCACATTTATATCAGCAGTGTAAACAGACCGGAGATCCAAAGGAAACTGTCTCGGCAGCTAAAACGTGCTTTGAATTTCCAGTGAGTCAGGAGTTTTGGAGGCCCGGTAATCAAAGCACCTGGGGAAGTATCCAGTCATACTTGCATCCTGTGGCAGCTTTATCTAACTGTACTTTAGGTGTGCAGGAATAACAGGCGCTCATCTTTTACGATACAACACTTTAAGAAAATGGAATGTACGCATTTGGATCGGCTCAAATCAGACAGAATCTACTCGTCCAAGATATATTGGTTTTAGTAGAAAGGTGCGATAAACATTTTGCAGTGTTTACCGGGCATCTGTGTATAATTCTTTGACAGGGGAGGAACAATGGTCTGTCCTCGGTAAAGGAATGGTGCATGTAGTTATTGCACAAAGACAGTTTTATCTTTTATCTGCTCAGTGTTTATACGCTATAATTTTCTGCGCGATGGCAAAATTGTGCTCGTTAGCAGGTTGGTGGTCGAGTTGCAAAAGTCACATGCGATCTTTTCAGGAAGCTCCCCACACACGCTCTCAGACACGCTCGAGCACACGCAAATACCAGCGATGCATTCGTTTTGCTTGGTGTGAAACTGTGCTATTCTGGAGTGTCTGTTTTGACATTTTTTTTTTCTAAGATTTACTTCTAAGCACTGCAGGTTCAAAGCGGCCTTTGAAAGAGGCTTCGTGTTCAAAGACCTCTGACAGCATGAGCAGATCCAGTAAATCATTGTCACAGTTTAGCGTGGTGAACTGGAAGACCGCTGCGGTGTCAGCGAGGCCTGCTCGCTTTGTTTTAAAGCGTGTTTAGGTGTAGCAGACTGTGTCTAACTTGATTCAGACTCAGCAAAAGCAAAAAAAAACCAACAACCTTGTTTTAGTGAAGGAATTCTTTTTAATCAGATTAATCACTTGGGATTGAAATAGATGAGCCTCAAAATATCAATCCAGGGCTGATTTTTAACCAGACCTTGCTGTGTGTGACTGTGTGAGAGAGTGACAGCCTGTGTGTGCATGTGTGTTCAGCCCATACTGGGTATGCTTTGTATGCAGCCTGACCGGTCAGGTCACATTTTTCACTATAACGTCATCCTGGTTATTCTAAGAATTCTCTCAGACCGGGAAGACAAAATCTAGCTGTCAAAAACACAAACCAGTTCCTCCGATGTTCATACTGTACTACTTTACAATTGTTAACAACTGATAAGTAGAGTTCATTTCATTTAGAAAAATGAGTATTTGAACAAATGTCATTGGTTAGTAAAGCAGCCTAGACTGTGTTGATGAAATGCATTGAGTGTGGCATCAACGGGGACATTTAGAAAACAAAATGCTTAAATCTGCTATGCTTGACAAACATCTCCAAAACATTTAGAAACCAAACATGAACATCATATACCTCTCAATGATGTCTGAGATTGTCTGGCCTACAACAATAGAAGGATTGGTCAGAGGTTTTGCTGTCATTTCTGCATGAAGATAAAATTCAAAACTCTTCCGTGACAAACACGACAAAGTCATCAAACCATGATAGCACATGACAAAGATGAAACGTGTCACTGTCATTTCTTACTGACAGCCTTATCTGCACAGGGATATGTACGTGTGTGGAGGTATGCAGGTGCTTTTTCACGTTCACGTCTGTCTCTGTGTGTCAATGTGGATGGGATTCTTCTCTGTGTGTGTGTGTGTGTGTACCTTTGTCATTACTGAAACTCCACACCCTGTCCAGTACCTGCTCGATGCTTTGACAGTGCTGTCATAGCTGTAGGACTCCACTGAGAGGAGTTGGTCTTTTGTTATGGCAACATTACACTGTGTGTGTGTGTGTGTGTGTGCGTGTGTGTCTGGTCATTCATGAGTCCTTATGTAAGTTATGTAACCATGAGATCACACAGCAGGTATGCTGGCAGGCACTGGGTTTTGATCTTCGTTCCCTTGGCATCATCAGTCGGTGGCATCAGCAGTTTTATCTCTGGTTGTTATTGTGCATCAACACATTGATATGAGTGTTACTTACTCTTACTCTGTACAAGATTATTGCGAAATCCTATGATGTCGTCTTTGTTGCTTGTCTCACATTACTTGAAGGCCGTTTCTTAACAGCTGTGTGTGTGTATGTGAGAGAGCGAGACCATGTAAGGAGCGGAAATGAAAGTTTCTTTCTTCGAAGCCCCTTCTGTCCTCTCTCACACACTTGAACTGTGTGTGATCTACATCACAGCTGAACTGGCATCATTTTTTGGCAGCGTGTCTCCGCCGAGTGTGACGTTACAGTTAATCACACGCTTCTCTCTCAATCCAACTGTCCATTTTGCAATTCAGACATGAAATATGGTCCAAGATTTCATCGGATCTTCTCCTGTGTGCCATGACTTAAGATCACACTACGTTTTTGAAACTTTCACTTTCAAACTTGCCACGATTTAGGCAACAAATCGCTTCTTTTGTTGTTGTCGTTTTTAATTTGAATTCAAATGTCACGTGTACATGGAATGCGATTGAAATTTGAACAGATTGCTGTATGCTACGTACGCTGAGAAACAGACCACAGTTTTTCCATTTCTAAATGGATTTATGAGGGTGGCTGCAGATGATGCGCCTCAATCTGTGATCGTGCGATATCATCATGTTAACTCAGAACAGCATAGATGAGTGTCTGTAAACATACATTACGCGGTATGATTCCTGTATGAATGCATGACTATCACAAGCCCGTTTGAAGACGAGTCTTTCTCTAAAACCGGCATCCGTAATTTATGTCATGCATTTGAAAACACATTTTTTCTTGTTATTACCAAATGTGGTTGTAAAACTTTACTCGGGCCACTTCGGCAGGTTATTACTGCAGTGCACTGCAGTGTTCTACTGATGTTGACTGAAACTTTTGTCATTTGTGGTTTTGACCTGGCTGTCGCTGCTTAGAATCCTGATGAGCAAGTGTATTCTGAATCATTACAGTAAAAGTTATATTTCTCTGTTTGAACTGTAAAAATTATGCCTTTTTGCATCTGTTTGCCTCCCCTAAGTTGTTTTATCTTAAATTCCTTCAAAGAGAGATTTTCCAGTAACTGGGAATATTTGTCCTCATGCTGCATACCTTTAAAGTTTTCCAACTTGTAAAGATGTCACAGTGACTGTCTTCCCTATTCTCTCTCCTTCTCCCTTTATCCCAGATCATGATTGAGTTTTGCCCTGGAGGTGCTGTGGATGCGACAATGCTTGGTAAGTCTCTCTCTCCTCTCTCTCTCCCTCCACTCTCGCTCTGTTCTCTATTTTTATGAGCCCTCTCCCTTTCTCTCTATTACAGCAGTGCAGTGCTATTACTTACACCGAGCCTTGAGCAGTGAATCATAGATTTTCTCCTAGAGCCTCCATATCAGGCCAAAAATGTATATATACTGTATGCTCCATACATACCCGAGTAAATCATAGAGGCTGTTTGGGCTGGAAAAGCTGCTGAGAACAGAGCTGATTTGCTGAGTGTGGTCAGGTATCGTGCCTTCATTAACCTTGTAGTCTGGCCTTGAATGCTGTCAGACACAGTGGAGTCTGTCAGTGTGGGAAATGCCCCTGGTCTGTTTTGACTGGGTAATCCTCATCCTCACAGAACCATCTGAACCCCCACGGTAGCTAACCAAACACAGCAGAAACCAGTGTGTAACTCAGCACTAGCCTGGATTTGTAGAACTTGATCTGATCTAGGTTTGCCACTGTTTCAAGTCAGTCCAATTTCCCTTAACTCCAAGTGACTTGATCTCTGAATTTAACCCTCTAATGGGCTCCCGTCTATTTTTAATGCTGTGCTTCCTACTCATTTGTACATCTCTTTGTCCTGTCTCCATCTCACGCTGTCCGTCTCCTGGCCTCCCTCGTTAGAGTTGGATCGTGGTTTGACGGAGCCGCAGATTAAGGTGGTTTGTCGCCAGATGCTGGAGGCTCTGGTGTACCTCCACAGCATGAAGATCATCCACAGAGACCTGAAGGCTGGGAACATCCTCCTCATGCTGGATGGAGACATCAAATTAGGTGAGGTGTCTTTAAAACACAGCAGTAAGGGACACGCCGTCACACTGACTGCTCAGTGCCACGCCATGTTGGCCTGCTGTCTCTTTGTCCTTCATAGGTTTTATGTCCCCGCTGAGACACCGATTGTGAACGATTGTGTGTAAGCAGAAGCTGCGTTTTGAGTTCTCCTCTTTTATTTATCGGCTTGTTTTCTTCGGCATTCTTAACATTGCACAGCCGAGCGTTTGAATCCAGGCCAGCTGCTTGAATGTTTTGTATTAAAGCATAACTTTCCCCACAAGCCAGTATTGTGACTTACTGCTGTGGATGCTTTATGCACGCTGTTTTATTCTGCCTACCTAAGGTTTATGAAATCGGAACGCAGCATTCTCAGGTGTTTAGTCACTTGATTTCAGAATACCAAAATTATTATTGAACGGAATGAGAGCCAATAGGGGGGTCGCTAACCAGTGGTCAAAGTCAGATTGGGTCAATTTGCCTCCCAATGTTTTGTCCCATGAGATATATAAACGTGGTGTTTTGTATTCATTTGTGTCTATTTCCATTATTTTCCCAGGCATTTTATTCACAGAGCTAGATTTATTCTCTCCCAGCGTCTCGCACATTGTACCATTAAGTCACCACAGCGACATGTAATGACTGGGAGTTCTCTCTCTACACATTAAGTCCTGACACTGACTCGTTTTGGGTCAGCTCATTTAAATGCATGTTTAGTCAAACGGGCCCACAATTAAGTGTCTGAGATGAGCCAAAGTTGTGATGCACAGCGTAAACGTTGTGTTTTTACACACAGCTTGGCTTTCAGGAAACTTTCATGGCGCCAGTCTGTACAGTACAACATTTTTGGCCGTTAAGTTTGTGATTGAAAGCGAGCATGTTAAAAGAATTGGTAGGAGAGGACACATTATTGGTATTCAATTACTTGCACTAGTGTGAATAGGAGCTAGAATCCTGAATTGTCCTTTGAAGTATTTCTGTCCAGTGATTTACATCATATGAGTGCACAGTCTAATGTAGTCAGGTGTTCATATTAATGTAATCAGGTGTTCATATTAAAAGGATTTATGCAGAAATGTATCCTGCAATAATCCAAATGACAAAGATGTTTGGATGGTAATCTGCAGAGGGGACCGAGGGTCATGTCAAGAAAAGGACGACGGAGCCTGATACCCACAGCTAATGAGCAGGCTGTGTGTGCTGTCAGCACATTATGATGTCATGAAGGACTGAAACTATTGATCCACCCCACCAGGCGAGAATGGAATGGATTGATCCTCTTATTTTGTCTTTGTTCTTGCAGCTGATTTTGGGGTGTCGGCCAAAAATACCAAAACCTTACAAAGAAGAGACTCTTTTATTGGAACGCCATACTGGTGAGTCAAACACTGTAATACATAAATGTGGTGGAATGTTAATTGTTGAGGACATTTCCTTCCTTCCATTCATAATCGGTGTCACAGTGTTGAAATAGCCTGAGTTTATGAACACACCCAGCGCAGGACTGCATCAACCTCGTCTCTCTGTACTGCGTTCAGCGTAGAGGGTTAACCATTTACAGCAACAGTAACGTCTTCGGCCAGGAGGCCCCTCCCAGCACTGTGAACACGCCGCTGTAGTCTGGGTGTGAAGCTTTCACTCAGGTCAATAAGAAACACAAGAGTCAACATTCGTTTCTTAACAGGAGTAAATATCCGAGCTCAGATTGACGCTTGGAGTAATCAGTTTTCAGCAAACACCAAGCTGACTGGAAAAGTGTGCTTGATGTTGACACATGCAAAATAGTGAGTAATAATAGATGGCAAACACTCATCAAGATAATCATCAGGTGGTCACTTTGCCAACAAGGCCATTAATATCATTTAAAATATGAATATTAGTGGGTTTGTACAAGCAGCTAATATTCATATTCATGATTAAATGAATAGCGTATGTATTCATAATAATATAAGAATAATATTCAATACTCAACTTAGCTTGCAAGCTTTAAATAAATCTGATATTTACAAGATTCACATTTGAATGATTTTTTGAGCTCTGAAGTCATTTGTGCAATTTTTGTCAAGATGAGAAACTTTTGTATGGACATTTTTGTCAAACGTACCAGTTTTGTACCGTGTAACAAATATATTTAAAAACGCTATAAAACTTCTGATTCTCTGCACAATTTATAGGGTACGGTAAAAACATACACATTTATTTATGAATTTAATATTTGAAACCAGTGCAGCTTTAACTTTCTTTCTATTTTGCTTTTTCTATTTTTATTTGCTTTGGTTGCAAAAAAAAATTGTAGAAAGTTTTCATGTGATCTGCCCCGTCACCTGTCTAGTAAATGATTATTTACATAAAGTTTTTGTTGATAAAACATCAAATCTAGAGAGGTTAATTCTCCATTGAAGACTTCAGCAGTCTCAATTTCAGTAATCTCAAATGCTCACCACTGCTTCAGTATTTATCCGCCTTCTTCCTGTTTAGTGTTGTTTCTACTTATTCAAGAAGTCTGCAACAGAGCGAGTGCTTTTCAGACTGTACTACCTTCATATTATAATCTCATTTTTTACTACACTCTGTCATGCTGCAGCTGCCACACATCTTAATTTTTGGTATTAAATCTTAATAATCTGTATGAAATAAGTATTCCCTGGTCCACGTGATGTCATCTCCTCCATTCTCTCGTCTCTGTTTGCGGGTCACCAGGATGGCTCCAGAGGTGGTGATGTGTGAAACAATGAAGGACGCCCCGTACGACTACAAGGCTGATATCTGGTCTTTGGGAATCACCCTGATCGAGCTAGCGCAGATCGAACCGCCGCACCACGAGCTCAACCCCATGAGGGTGCTGCTAAAGATTGCCAAGGCGACCCCTCCCACCCTAGATTACCCACTGAAATGGTAAGAGTTATGCTCAACACTTCAACGGTAGTTCAGTTTTAAAAGAACGAGCAAGTAATTGTTCCCCAAATCTTTCCACACTTGGTTTCCTTTAACGGAGACGCTCCTGTATATCACGCTGACCTCCCCCGGTCCATTTTGACCCAAAAGTAGCGCCGCAACTCATCAAAGTGGCAGGTCCTGGCTTTCAACATCCCACCAGAGTAAATTTAGCCCTCTGTAGCTTAACTTATCATATTGAATGTAGATTTAAGATGGGGAAGTTAGTCATAGTCGGACTGCAGTGAGGTTATCTATAGAACCACCATGTCCCTCTTCCTCCCTCACTCTCTCTCTCTCTCTCTCTCTCTCTCTGTTCTTCGCTCTGTTTGTTTTTGATTAGTGCGGTTTCCTTTTGTTTACCTTAGGTCGCAGGAGTTTAAAGATTTCCTGAAGAAAGCTTTGGATAAAAACCCGGAGAGCCGGCCCACTGCAGCACAACTCCTAGAGGTACGCAACACAATGAGGAACGGTCATTTAATGAATATCACACAACACAATAAGGTATTTTCAGTCTTTGTGTTGCTGCTGCGTACACAATGCCCTCATGTACAAAGCCTTTGAACTTTCTATTTTAAGATTTAAATGTTGGGATCCGTGCCAGGGAAGTGAACGGTGCCACGTGTTGGGCACTGGAATACAAAGGGGAGCAGGAGACAGGAAATGGCCAAGGCCAGGGAAGGGACTGACAGGGGGAGTAAAGTGCTGATTATTTGAACATGTGACCACAGGACCGTACTCCTCAAATACTTTTTACTTCATAAGTCAGTATATTCCAAGAACTATAGCATTATAGCTGTTGACTTCCTAGACAACCTCAGTAAATCCACAGGGAATAGGAACCGAAGGACAGGGACACGCTGACACACAAACACACATACAGTACACGCAATGAGGAAGTCTGGCAATCACTCCCCGACTTCAAATCCCACATCCAGAGCAGACTGGGAGAGGAACGAGCGGATTAGAAAAATGTGAACAGGGTGTGGATGAAAGTAAGAGAGCATCCATTAAAATTCAAGAGCCACAGCTTCCTGCCTGTGTCCCACAGCTGACGGAATGCCAGCTATTCACATTCCCCGCCTTAGCCAATAGCGCGTCCGGATTACACTGCGCTCGCCACCTCTGGCCAATTACATGGAAGCAGCGATGATAATCCTAGACCAACGCCTGGTGGGAATTCGGCATGTGTTCTGTAGTGGGGGAGAGACGGGCGCGGCCCGGTTTTGGTGCCGTGCTGGAAGTTTGAGATGGTTATCATTCCTGCTGTTCCTCCGCGCTATCAGATAGCATTTAGACACTTCAGCGATGATGGAATCAAACCGTGGAGAGCCGTGGATGTGGAGCGGCAGTTTGTGCGAGACGAACGGGGTTGGTCTGGGTTAATGTGGGTGACCGAGGAGGAGCAGACAGATAATGAATCATAGATAGGATGGGCAGTGTCTTAGTGCATTCCGTGACTATCTCTGACTTGGTCGTTGCATTTTTCAGCTTTCCTGTCTTTCCCACTCGTGTGCATGTAAGGAATGTATACAAAACAACATGACACATTATCAGTCCCTATGGCTGCTGGGCTACTGGATGACTAGTCCTCATTATACTCTCTACAGCTCCTCCGAGTCCTCCCACGTAGTTTCTCATGGGTAGAATTTTTCAGAGCCAGCATAGCTTGTCTTTGTGTGATAACAGGATGTTTTCCTGTCGTCTTCCGGCTTTTTGTGTTGCTGATCACAGCCTACCTGTATGTTGGGGATTATCTGTGGAGTTTATCTCTAAATCCGGGCTTTGTAGTGGTTTTTCTCACAGGTAACTCGGTCTTTTGGGCGGCTTTCCAAATGGGCCGTATTGTTCTTATTTAACCTTTTCACACCCAGCCATGCATATAAGAGCCGCATTCAGCAGCGCCGCCGGGTCGAAGCGATGAGAAAGGTAAAACATAGCACCGGACATAAGCTCCACTGATCCACAGCTTGAGCCGTGGGAGTTTAAGAAGAAGAAGAAAGATGTGCTTAGATCTACCGGAGCCCCAGTTCTCCTCTGTGAATCTGGGTTCAGCTGTCATAATAAACAGTCAGAGCTTGGCTACTGTAGGTTTTCTAATGATGCTCGAAGGCAACGGGGAAGACATGCACGGGATAAATTTGACTGAAATGTGTAGATTTAATTCAGTTGGGTCGGACAAAAGAGTTTTACTGCTGGGTGAACACATTTCTGCTTTTTGTATTGATGAAGCTCAGGACTCCACATTTCCCTCACTCACCTCGGGAATATTTACATACTTTTCGGGCTTCGCTTCAAAGATTCATCAATCAGAACTCAAACGAATCATTTAAGAATCACTTGAAGGGCCCGATCGTAAAGATATATGATCTACACATTCATTTACTTTTTCCCTTAAATATGTAGCTCATAACAACCCGTCTGACACTTGATTTATTCAACTGCAGACTGTTGATGTGCTTTTCGTCTGACTCACTGTTATCTCCTGATATTATTGGTATGCCGGTCATCAAAAAGTAACATCAACCACAAACAACACAAAAATAGCAACGTCATACGTTCCAATTTTCAAACGAAGACCGCTTAAGATAAAACAAGATAGTTAGGATCCCAAAGGAAATCCCTCTGCCAGCGATTGTTCCAAAATTACAGTAATAGAGAATGAAAATGGCAGAAAACAATAGAGTGCAAAGTGAAATACAAGTTAAATGAGAAGTAAGATAAGATAAATTGTGTTTTTTGAAGTGCAATATTGCACAATATTACATATGCGACAGTACATGATGCATGATATTGATATAGTACAGGATATTGGTAATAACCTGTTTATAAACATACTATATAATAATAAATGTACTGTACATGAAAGAATTCTGAAAAAAAAACAATTTTGAGATAATAACAGTATGTCTATTATATGAATGATTCATATAAGGATACAGGAGGATGAGGAGCACCGCAGCGCCCGCGGTTAGTTTAATTTGGTCCTCGCTCCTCTGCGGAGTCATAAACGGCGAGATGGTGCTCAGCAGTTACCTGAATCATTAGAGAAAAGCTGACTGCTGTTTGTCATCGGAGAAGTTAAAAGCTAAGGCCTAATGCAGTCCACATGGACATGATCCAGCACGCCACTGAGCGCGCACACGCACACACACACACACAATAATTCATACACACTCCATGATCCAGCACGTCTTGTCCCCTTCCCCTTTGCCAGCTGTACCAATTAGATTACACCATTGCAGAAAGCGTCTGAATAATAGATGGATGTGTTTATCCTCACCGCACTCACCTTTTCATTTAGCTTTTTATTCCACTTAGTGCTTTTTGTTAGAGCCCAAAATAAACAAGCAGACTTTTTATCTTTCGTTGTGCGACTCTAGATGGTTTTCTGTTTTAATAAATTAGGTCCGGACATTGTTGCTGCTACCAACAGTCTTGGCTGCGCTTCAGTTTTTTTTAAATGATTTATGATTTAAATTTTTGCGGCCTGTCTTTATTTGTGTCGCCTCTTCCTTTGGATCACAGGCCGTCTCTTTCGCTGTCATTCCAGCGTTTCAAGCATTACTTTAGCAGTCGTCTTATGGTTGTTTCACGGTTGTCAAACGTCGTCCAGACTCGAGGGAGACACAGTGATGTCTTCATTTTCACAAGTTTCTCGCTCGCAAATTCCTTTAACGCTCTGTTAACCTTTTGTGACATCACCCGATTGTGTTATCTTGTCTGACACATTAACTGTTTTTGACTGTCATTGAGAGCCGAGCGTTCCATTCCGATAACCCCCGCATGGCTTCTGTCTCTTGTCTCCACAGCACCCTTTTGTGAGCTCGGTAACGTGTAACCGTCCCCTGCGGGAGCTCGTAGCCGAGGCCAAAGCTGAGGTCATGGAGGAAATAGAGGACAATAGAGAGGAAGGAGAGGACGACGACCCCGTGGATCTCACCGTGGTACCAAACCTGGCTCTTTTCCTTCATTTATCACACTTTTACCATCTCTGCATTTGTGCATTGGTTTTGCTGAAAGGGAAACAAATCAAGTCCGTGCATAGTGATGTCATAGATGATGTAATTAACACACGACACTTCCTCTTATTTTCCGTTATGTAGATTTCTTTGAATGGTATTGCTGGTCAACGTTGGTTTCCAGCCAAAGGGTTGAACCTCCATTCTGAAACGGCCATTGAATAATTCATAGTCGGTGTAAGATTAGAAAGTGACATAGCTTCAGGGTGTAGTTAACCACCCTCAGTGCAAACAAAGGAACAGAAACCGGAATGCTGGCATTCACCCAAACTCAAATTTTAATAGAGGTGCAGCATTAGTCCTCGCAGCTATATAATAACAAGCTGCGATGGCGTAAAAGTCGAGCTCCCCATTTGTTAACAGTCGCTGTTCCTGCTTTCTAATTCTGAGGTGAACCTGAAGGGTGCAATGTACTGGTGACATCATAGCAAAAAGGAATGATGGGAATCCATGTTTTTTTTCTTGTTGTTGACATTTTTATCATCTTGATCTCGCTCTGGCTCTCTTTCAACACTGTTACGCACACATTGGCGCTCGCAGACACACACACACACACACACACACACTCACACACACTTTGACTCATCCACAAACGTGCCGTTGGAAGGTCGTCCAGGACCGCACGCCCTTCCCTGAATTCCGGCCAGGCCGTTGGCTGACCGCTCCTTTGTAGCTATACATCAAACACAGACAGAGATGTTTTCAGAGCCCAGGCCCGATCATAAAAACCTGTTATAGTGTTGTTTACCCCGCCGGACGGTGAAGAAGTATTCTCAGAGTATTCTCAGAGGCAGACATGTTCTGTTCTCTCTTGTTTGTTATAAAATTCCCATGGCTACAAATCGTGCATGCAAACCCATAGGCTGTTTTATTTTGGAAAAACTCATTAAGAGTTGCGTTGTACTATTTATAATCGTGGAGTCATGAAGTACATGGTGTTCTATATGTCATTTATTATTATTGATAGGATAGCTGAGGTACAACCGCAATGAGTCATGCAGGATTCCAAAGATGAATTAAAACAGGAACAGGAATGACAGCATTCCGACTACAGATGAAACCACCGAGAGCTCAGCGCGTTCGTCTGCTTTATGTTTGAGTCGAAATCAAGATTAAACCTTTTATGTTTTGGTCATCGCCGCTATCATGATGCTTCAAAAACAGCATTGCTATGTTTTATCTCCTCAGTGGATGAAAATCTGACTTCTCTCCTCTCCCGTTTTCTCCTTTTTCCCCGTCCTTCCCATAGTCTCCAATCAAGGAGCCATGCCAGACTAGCCAGACCAGTTTGGAAGGGGACCAATCTCCGGACACCCCAAGCCCCACCACGCCCTCTCCAACCACAACGCTTCCTGTTACCATGAAGGAGTACGAGCCAGAAATCCCTACAGAGGAGAATCCTAGTCCTGTCATGGTGGTCCCTGTTCCCATACCAAGGCAGAATGTGCCCCAAAAAGAGCCAGTGGAGCTGGGGGACAAGCTGCCCGATGAAGCCAGTCTTGAGCTGGAGAAGTCTGAGAGCGAGGCCTCAACCAAGACCTTCAGCACAGACTCGGGCATTGAGGACGGGAAGATTACGCCCACATCAGAGGAAGAAAAGGTGCTGTTTGTAGAATTTAGATTTGGTAGCAGGACACAGTATGAACTTGATATCTTCATAGATCAGGTCAGGTTCTCCACTGTCGCACGTCCTAAATTGTTTCTTGTCTATTAGGTCACTGTGGAGACTCCAGAGACGGAACAGCCTCCATCTCTAATCCAACCTGATGCGTCTGAGGAAGGTGTTGAGATCATCATCGAACCCGAGGATCCAACGCTACCCAAGACCGAAGTATCCGTGGAAGAGAGCAAGATCACGGGTACTGAGGAAGGACCGACTCCGAGCCCCAGTCCCACCGCTACTCCCGTACCCACGTCCACACCCACCTCCACCCCTACCCCCGTGGCTGCACCTCGCTCCGGGCTGAACGGCAGCCTAGTGACGAGTACCCCACAGCGGCAGCCATCAATAGGAGGAAACGCCGGCTCGCCCTATTCAAACGGAAGGGTACTCAGCAAACAGTACTCCAACGCGAGCAGCATGGTGTCCGAAAGCATGGACTTATCACTCAACAAGGAGAACATGTCCTATTCTGTCCGGGTGAGTTCACGACGCTTTGTTTGCATGTATGAATCAATAGAAACTGGACTTCCTGTGGTCCTCAATTGTGAAAGTAGAGCCTTATAAAACCTCTTCTGTGAATTACCTTCCTACCATGCTGATGAAAGGGAGACCTTGAAAACAAAAACAAAGCAAAAGGTAAAAAGGGGCAGATGTGTTGAAGAGTAAAGTGGCCATCGGTTTGGCAGGAAAATCCCTGCTTGGAAAAAGTATTTCTCAGCACGCATGAGGGAACTGAAACAGCATTGTGTTGTGCTTTGGAGTGTGGGTGTTTACCATCACTAAACAGAAGATAGCCTGTTTTCCTGCGGGCCCTCATATTACATCCAGGCTGGAAAACAGAGAATCCTAGTATCTCATGCTCCTCCAGCCTTAAGCTTCGCAAACACAATCAAGTGATTTCCACTAAACATCGGTTATGATTTATGACAAACCGGGTCGCTGGTGAATCTGAAATAACATTTCTAAGTCTGCATTAAAATGCCCGTCCAGAGAAACGATCCAGTGACATCCGACGGAGCTGCGAGCTGGTGGAAGGCAGAGAAGAAGGAGCCCATTTTATCAGCAGACACCAAGCCTTTCACAGGCAAAATGTGCAACATTTTCCATTCAGTGCCACCGATTGTGCCCTTTGTGTGGGCGCTATTCAGTATTCAGCGGCGTGAATGGAAGTTTCTGTGCAGCCCTTTGTCAATGAGCTGCTTCTGGTGGTTATGATCTGACCACGGCTGGAATCCTGTTGACTGCCCGTGGTTGTGTCTGTTTGTGATATGGAAGTTTTTCCAGAACAGATTATTCAGCAGGTGTCCTCCAATGGGACAGAGCGGGAGCGCAGACAGACACGGGCGTTTACGGGCGTTCACGGGCGTTCACGGGCGTTCACGGGCGTTTACGGGCGAGTGCTGGATTCATCAAGCAGCTGAAGTACAGAAAGACGCACGGGTCCCCACAGGCAGACATTATTTTATGTGTGTGTGTGTGAAGGGTATCGGTGGAGAATGACGCAGGTGTAGCTGTCTGCGTGCACACACACACACACACACACACACACACACACACACACACACACACTCTCCTACGGGGTCTGTTTGCTCAGCTGTAGTGGCCTTGTGTTGGTGCTTTGGCAGCAGGACAGCAGCTCATCTTCCTGTTGTCTTCATATCTCTCTCCACTTTGTAGAGCTAATCTGCATCTAAAATAGGAAGTGATGAAACCTCAGGTGTTTACCGAGTCAACTCTGCAGTATCAGTTCAGCAAATATTGTCAGTAGCTGATTAGGATGGACACCATAGGAGGTGTGACTGTCCGACTAAATGTTAAAATATGAGGTGCAGTCAAGCGTAAGTCAACTCGTAACGTTTGATTAGATTAACCTATAAACCTAATCTAATCTCTTATTACAGTGTTTGAATGGCTCCTTAAGTCTTTCTTCCTGGGACCCCTCACATTTTAAAACTTTGATCAGGGATCAAAAAGTTTCTGGGTCTTCCTTGGGTTTCTGCTGGGTCCCAAAAATATCAAAAACTATCAGTTTTTCCCAATTTCCTCTTCCAATCTGCAGCATCCCAGTCCCATCGCCCTGCTAAGTTCACCAACCTCACATATCCCCACTGACACAGTCGTCCGTTTGTTTATTCAAAATCTTCCGTGAGGCCAAGTTGCAGACACTGAGTCATATTTAGTGGATGATGTCGTCGCGTCGTCAAGACGCTCCACAAGAGAGCATCTCGATGATTCTTGCAGTCAAACTGGATCGACGGGAATATGAACGAGTTTGTCAGCCCACACACAGCTGCCTGTGTGATTAGGTGGGGAACTACAAAGTCAGGCACAGAGAAACAGCTGCTAGCGCTCATCAATAAAGACACAGCTTTTTGTCATGCAACCACCCGGACCAGGATGGTCGTGTGTTTGCATTGCATTGCTGCCACACACACCTCCCACCTCTAGCACTCAGGTGTGATTCTATCTAATGTCACCCTTTCCTGTTCTGAAAAGCACAAACGTAGAATAATCCTCTTCTTCCTCTTCCTTGTCTCTCTCAGAGCTTCTCCAGTAAGACACTAAAGCGAACCAGGAAGTTTGTTATTGATGGCGTGGAGGTGAGCGTCACCACCTCCAAGATCATCAGGGAGGATGAGAAGAAGGACGAGGAGATGAGATTCCTAAGGTACTTATGCACACATCTCACTGAGATCATCCAAACAAACTTTGATGATCTCCATGCCCGGTTTTGCTTGCATGTCCGCTGTCCTCCAGTCCATCCCGTCCGGGTTTTATTGTCCCCCAGCGTGGCTCGCGAGCCTCTGTGTTCACTGTTTGGCTCTGTAAAATGATGAGTGACTAGGCCACGTTGGGATTTGCGTACTATTTCTGGCTTCCTGTTCTGGGGATTTAGCTCCTTCAGATTAGAGGCTATAAATATCCTGTCATAAATCTTACTGGAAAAAATATGAATTTGGATTATGGTTTGAAAGTAAAATAATAGTTGAAAAGATAGTTGAGATAGTTGTATTTGTTGGACAATGAGTGTCTGGGACTGTTGTCCAATTATGACATAAGATGCCTGATGTGCTTGTTTGCTTTAAAATGTAGAAGTTTGTGAACAACTTGAAGCCCTGGGGAGTTGCTGTGCGTGACTCCCCCCATCTAGTGGTAGAAATATGACACTGCACCCAGATATAGTGAAGCAACAAAGGCAAATCACTATTTAAAAAGTCACAACTGGAAGGATTTCAGTGTTACTTTGAGGCTGTAAAATAACACACACATTGCTTGAGGATGTTTTTTTAATAAAAAAATCTGTTGAAATAAAATGAAACCTTTCCCGTGTGTGTTTCAGACGTCAGGAGCTGCGTGAGCTTCGTTTACTGCAGAAGGAGGAACACCGCGATCAGGCTGCTCTCAGTGGCAAGCTGGAAACACAGAAAGAACAAATGCAGAGGCGCTTTGACCAGGAGATGAATGTGAGCACACACACATGATTAAAATGAACATAAAACTAAAATATCAGCCTGCAGTGGCCTTCGTGATTTTCAGTCACTTTCCTCCCTATGCAGACAGATTCAAGCAATTTCTCCTTGCACACAGAAGCTGTGAAAGTGTTTCTTTGTCTGTCTCAATCATGAGTCATGTGATTGCTATCCACTTCCTGAAAGTAAAACAACCCTGCTGTGTGTTCTACAGCCTGCTATGCATTTGTGTCATGTAATTTTGTTTTTTTTTTCAGGCCAAAAAGAAATTCTACGATGTGGAGCTGGAGTCGCTGGAGAAGCACCAGAAGCAGACCATCGAGAAAATGGAGGCCGACCACAGCGTGCGACTCAAAGACGAGACGAAACGCATCAAAGCACTGCAGGAGCACGATTATCACAAGTTCCAGGAGCTGATGAAACACAAGAAAAAAGAGGTAGAGACAACACGAGATAAGATCAACTTTACCGATCCCACGCGGTGGAGATCCACCAAAAAAAGTCGCAGATCACAGCTACGCTCTGTGTGGGATTTTCAGTGCTTCACGCTTGCTTGTTTGGCTTTGTTGTGAATGTTTCCTCTGTTATTTAGGTCAAACAAGCTGTTGACAAGCTTCCACGAAATCAGCGCAAGGAATCCATGAAGCAGCGCATGAGCGTCTATCAAGAAATGAAATCAAGAGAAGTAAGTGTGTAAGTTGGTTGAATTGAGTTCAGAGCGTTCAGGGCCGGTTCCTCCATCATTCCGTGTGATTCCTCCCCTGGTTTTAGGAGCAGAACTACCTGGCAGCTCAGAAGGACCACCTGGACACCACACTGCAGAGAATCATCTCCAACAACAAGAGAGAGATCTCACAGAAGGAGAGGGAGTGTCTCAACAGGAAGCAGCAGCTCATCAGAGGTAAATCGTTGGGAAATCGTACATTTCATAGACTTCCAATCAAAATAACAATGATCAGCAGGAGTGTTGGGTTTAAGACTGAGATGGGATCCACCTGGCCCACAGATTCTCAGGAAATTTGCTGGTTCTGCAATAACTATATAGACTTAGACTTGAGATCATGTGATCCCCTGATCTCCCCTGAGGATGAACCTTTTCCATTCTGAAAGATGTTTTTTTTTTCTGAATATCCTTGTGGCTTTTTTTTTCTGGTGCAAAACTTTGCACTCTTGTGTTGCAAACAAAGAAAAAGTGGCAGACAGAAAACGGACCTGGAAAATTTTCATGTTAACGTGCCGAGTGATGAATTATTCACGTTTGCAGATGAATTTTCTTTGAATTGGTGGACACCAATCTGTAATCCTTCTACGTCTCCCCCCTCTGACAGAGCGAGAGGCTACGATCTGGGACATGGAGGAGAAGAACCTTCATGAAAAACACCAGTTGTTGAAGCAGCAGCTCAAAGATCAGTACTTCCTCCAGAGGCATCAGGTGCTCAAGAAACACGAGAAGGTAAGACGATGGAAGCCATCTTGACTCCTTTCGTGTACAGATTATGTCCGTGTATCTTTGTGGACGTGATGGAGCCGCCGTACATGTAGCTCACATGCTGGACTTGATGTCTTTCTTCGTGTCCGTCTGTGTCCCTTCAGGAGCAGGAACACATGCAGTGCTACAACCAGCGCATGATTGAGATTCTCAAAAGCCGGCAGCAGCAGGAGAAGGGCCGTCTGCCTAAAATCCAGCGCAGCGAGGCCAAGACGCGAATGGCGATGTTCAAAAAGAGCCTCCGCATCAACTCGACGGGCAGCTCGTCCGAGGACAGAGACAAGATCAAACAGGTAGATACCAGGAGGGTCATCGCCTCCGCCAGACGCTCTGCACGAAACGATGACAAACGGAACCAAGAGAATATTTGACACGTGACTCGGGAACAGAGACTTAAAGACACGCCCCTAAGACAGGACGGGACTGAGATGATTTAGCAACCTAAAGGATACACGAGTGAGCCAAAGTAGTGACAGTAACTAATGATAACACAGAGTGAAGAAAAGGAGAAAGTACATCAATAAAAGAAAATGACCAAACAACAAACCCACAAAAGATAAGAACGATTATATTATGATTAATGAACAGTTATAATAACAAGAAGAATACAAATAATTATAACAATTACACAGTGAATATATATATCATAACAATAAATATAACATTAGATAACAAGTAATAATAATTCTACTCCTACCACCGATGATGATGATGATGATGATGATGATGATGATTGATGATGAAACATATTTCACTGCATCGTTGGCGTTCCTTCCCGTTCTGACCTGGACTCCCGTGGTCCCCCTCTGTAGTTCTCTCAGCAGGAGGAGAGGCGGCAGAAGGCGGAGCGGCTGCACCAGCAGCAGAAACACGAGAACATGATGAGAGAGATGATCGGCCAGTGTGAAAGCAACATCAGAGAGCTGCAGCAGCTACAGGTGACCGGTCGTCCTCTTCATCTCTTTTCTGTCCTAACATCTCCTTCGTAAGCGCTGATTGGTCCTCAGGGTTCAGGCGTCTCTGTGCCGGTCTGCGAGGATGAACGTAGACTTTTAGCTACAGCACGGCACCCTTTGTCATGTACAGTCCACGGCCCGTGGTTGTTGTCCTCAAACTGTCCTCTGCTCTTCTCCAGAATGAAAAATGCCACCTACTGGTTGAAAACGAGACTCAGAGGCTGAAGTTTTTGGATGAACAGCACAACCAGCAACTGAGGGAATGGAGGGATCAGCTGAAACCCAGAAAGATGGTATTTATCAGTGGGGGAAAAGGAGAAGATTTGGTTTATTTCAAAGAGATGGAAAGAATGTAGAATATCAGTCTCAAGTATGGAGGCAATATTTGAGTGATGTGTCTATGTGGATGTTGATAGTTACTGATCAATGAGCCGTAACCTGCGTACAGCATTAAAGAAGTGACAAATTTGAAAACATGACATTTTCAGTAAACCTTCACACACCAACACATTTTTTTTTTGGTTTTCTTTTTACCTAACTGCCCAGGCCCTGGAGGAGGAGTTAAACCTGAAGAAGAAGGAGCAGGACGCTTTCTTCAGGATGTCTGAGAGCTCCTCCTGTCCCAACCCCAGCTCTCCCCACAAACTCTCCAGGTTTGTGCCGTACCAAGAGGCCTCCAACACATAGATGACGGCAGCACCGCGTTCTTCATCGCACACCAACACAAACACGACCGCCTCACGTTTTACTTGCTTGGCCTCAGCACGGGCAGCGTACGTATCCATTGGTTAGGTTCCTTTATAGTTTTAGTAAAAATTTACTGTTTTAGCTCCCGACGTAAGGTTTCCTGTGCTCTCTGACCGACCCTCAAACCGACGATCTTCAGATGCTTTGATCGCAAAGCATCTTTCCCATCCAGTGTTTTGATTTTTCTGTTGCCCGTTTTGGGGAATTTTCTTTAGCATGAAGGTGAAAATGTACGTTTCTATGAATGCTGATGCACCAGTAACTAAGCACTTTTTGTTGCCATCGCTGTCTTCCAAAGAACACGATCACTAAAATCACTATATCAGCCCCAGAATGCTCCGATTTACTCTTACTCCTGTCCTCGTGTGCCTTGGCTCGCCGTGTCTTGTCTAGAAGTCGCATGCATGTTGCACATGTAGTTGCCAAATACTGCTCTTAAAGTAAAATTCCAAATTAAAAGCCAGATCTTCATTTGGCAACGGTGGTTTGAAGGAGTCTTATGTCATTATGTTACGCTAGTTTGTAATATGGGAACGAAGCTTTATTCTGTTATCAGTTGAATAACATTTTTAATTCTTATTTAGGGGTGAAATTTTAACATTAAGCTTTGTTATTTCTGTTGTATTTTTACTGTAAGATCTACCACACTGGATGGAAACTGACCAAGCCAAAGCAAAATACTGTTCTGTACTATTTTTTTTTTTTTTTTTTTTGAAGGATGTTAAATATGGGATTGAGATCTTAAATCAAATGTATTAAATGTATAAATGTTATATGTGCTGTAAATGCACCGCCTGCTAACCAAAGTGCAATATAATGCCATCGCTCATCTTAAAGAAGTATATTTTTTAAATCAACCTTGCCTTCCTTTGCACTGAGAGGAGAGATTATAGAGTTTTATTCCAGAACAGACACATCCTCTTTTGTCATGAATCAAAAAGATGTATTCATCAAAATTGGACTTGGCCGGCAGTGATGATTTTGTGGAGGTTTTGCATTTTTCTCTCAAATGCTGGATCTGATCTCGGAACGAAGCTCTTTAAGGGAAAGCAACTTTTTTTGCCTCCTGATGTTGATTCTTATAGCTCGTTTTGGCAGTTTGATGCAGTTTGGCCTGCGGATTGAAAGTGAATGAGGTCAGAAATCAGGTACAGCTTCATGTCTTTCTTTCAGTCAGTATCTTAAGTATTTAAATTTGTTGTGAGATGTTTTCCTCGTCTTCCTTTCTGCCTCAGTTTACATGAGTTTATCTGTATGGAGGGGCTGTGAGTGTGAATGAAACTATCAGAAGGAACCACTGTTGTACATAACTCTTAATAAATGCAGATTTTCTAATTACTGGATTTTGAATCGTTTGGTCAGTTTGGTACATTTCACGATCTGAAGTCTTTCGGGTGTTTTCTAAAGCCATGCTTACGTAATGTGATGGCACAGAGATCACAGAGAGGTTTTTAATTATCTGATCTTAAACAGAAAAACAGTCACAATACAAAAATCTTTGGGATGCTGCTTTGCATATAACTAAAGTTATTATTATTTGTATTATTGTCTTATACTGATCCTCACACTGTTACACAGTGATCCTCTGAATAGGGGCGTGGCTCCCTATAATGCCTCTAATCTGTGTGAGAACTATGGGCCGACAATGGGAGATGACCACAGCAGCTAGCTGGTAAAACACACACTAATCTCTAATTCTTTGTTCAGATCGTCTGTGTTCTTTTTCTGAAAGGCGTATAAAGTTATCTTTAGAGTGTTTGTCTTTCTTTGATGTGGGTGTAATTATTATTTGGCTTCGATTTATAGATCTGAGCCGAGCAGCGCTATTTTGCCTTAAACTAAGACTACTTAACTCTGGTTAAAGAGGATTAATGGCAAGAATCTGAGGGTCCAACCAGTCAGAAACGATAAATATTACTGGATATCTTTTATATTGTTTTTATCTCAGAACAATAGATAACATCATCCTCCACTACCTCCAGAGAACACAGATCGGTTTTGTCAGGAAGCATGTTCGTTGCTTCAAAAACGGGCGAGACACACACACACACACACACACATTTTTCTGTATTTTTTTTTTTTTAATAAACATTTGAAACTTATCAACTACAGACAGTAAAGGGAGATTTTAATGAACGGACAAAAGCGTTAAAAAAGTAAAGCAGTGAAAATGATACCAACCACCATCTGAACACTTTCCCTTTCTTGACCGTCCCTCCCCTCCTTAAAACTTCCACCATGACTAACAATGGGCCATACTTCAGTAGAATTAATCTTCGACATGACTTCCTGTAGCAGAGCCCAGCCATTTATTGCTTTTCTATCTGTTAGTGTTCAAACTCAAGAGCCTCTTCCTGACTCACATCCCTTCATTCTTTGTATTTGTGAAGTTATTCAACCACGATCAGCAGCCACTTTGTTTCAAATCCAATAAAACCAACCGTGTGATTTTCCTCCATTTTTGTTTTTCCTTTCAACCAAAACCATTCCGAGGCCTTTTCCTGTCTCGAATCCCTTCGTAAGGCAAAGCAGATGGATCGTCAAAGAAACGTTAGAAAGTTAGCATATGACTCATTACTGTACAATAAAAATACTTTGCTACGATGACCACGCTTGAGACCTGTCAAGCATTCATGTAAAATACTTTTTTTTTCTTTTTTTTTTAATACAACAGCCATATTTACCTGTTATCCGTGCACCAAAGTTTGGTTTGTAAAGAACAGACTGTACACTCACAATACTGCAAATCATTGCACAAATTGCTGTAAATCCTCAATCTCTTCCACGACAGATATGCAAGTGTGTTTGGCAAAGTAGATTTCAGTTACAATTCTCATTTTTCGGGGCCGTGGATAACGGAGCAAAGGCAAAACTTCTTACCATCATCTTCATTAGCGTTTGCCTTTGTGGCTACTTATTGCCGTTACTTTACCTACACCCACTATTCTCATTCTCTGGCTTCTTCGTCATGTGCAAACCATAAACTTACCTCACCGCGTGAGTAACTACGCAGAAAAAAAAAACAAAGCAATGGCACAAAAATGAATATAAGTTTACACCACTTCTGCTTGGCTACGACGTTTCTTCTAATTCTATTTGCACATAAAAGCCCAAATTGACTCGTTGAACTCCGCCAGTGAGTTCAGAGTTTTTCCATTTTCTTTTTTAAGTTTGCTGCCACTGGTTTGAATATGAACGGACAGTGGAACACACACACACACACACACATACACACACACACAGACTCCAACAGGGTTTAATGTCTACAGCTGCGTATTACTGAAGCAGGTTGCATATTGATATACTGAGGCACCGTATTATAGAAGGCATGGGGGCAAACACAAACACACACACACACACACACACACACACACATACAGACACACACTGCTGCTTGAATACCTGACTGCAGGCTGCGAGTAACATATGGCGACAAAATATGAACTAAAGCAAATGACTGCATGTAATATTTTAGATGGAAAAAAACAACAACAAAAAAACCCCAACAACAATCAAGTAAACATTATAAGAGCCAACAAAGTAACGTTTTATTGCTGGTTCGATTTAGGCAGAATACCTTTATCAAAATATAAAAAAAGGGTCAAATAAAAAAGGGTACCTATAAATAAAAAAGGCTAGGAAGGTGATGTTTGTTTTTGTTTGTTTTGGTGAATTTGAGAGCTCCTGGTCCACCTAAGGCTTCTTGCTCAGGTAGTTGGAGGGGATCCAGCCCTCCACTTCTTGGCCCGTGTTTTTACAGAGCCACCAACCGCTGCTGTTCTTCTCCAGCACCTCGAACACCGTACCCACCTTGAAGCTGGACGAGGGCTCGTCCCCTTCGAAGTCCGCCACGGCCAGGTACAGCTCGTCGTGACTGGGCTCCTTGACCAGAGGCGGAAGCTTGTCCTTGGGGGGGCCGGGCTTCTCGCTCTTCATCTGGGGCTTGGGGGGAATTGGTAATTTATTCGGTTTGGTCTCGGCAGGGGGTTGAGAAAAGGCCTTGGGTTTCGGGGGAGGAGGTCTGTTGAGTTGGGAGGGTCCGGGCTTGGGAGCGTCCTGGGATTCTCTTAGGGAAGATGGAGGTTTGAGCTCAGTCGGGCTGGACGGATCTGTCTTCTTCGGAGGAGGGGGTCTCCTCGGAACCATGGCGGGAGGTCTCTGAGGGACGTCTTTGTGGGGTGGCACTGCTGGTTTTGCAGGCGGCGGGGAGCTATCTTGTCTGTGACCGTTCATCTGTTTTGGGGGGAATTTTGGCTCCTCACATAACTTACCATTATTGAGAGCCGGGACGTGGACGGGGGGCGAGCCGGACGGGTCACTGTGGTGGTTCATCTCTGCCGAAGCCGAGCCGGGATCTGAGGGTTTCGATGGCCTCAGCTTGCTTCTCAGGTTGGTGATGTCCAGTTTGTTCTCCGCTGGGGGGTCTGGTTTGGCAGCTGGAACCGGTTTGGGTCGGATCACTGGCTTGGGCTTGATGAAGGCTGCCGGGCCGGACACCTCGGCTCTCTCCTCCTGAAGGTCGGGTTTGGGTCTCGGTGGCTGTTTGGGTACCGGTTTCAGGTTGAATTTCTTCACCTCCTTGGCAGAGATCTTGTGGCCGCATTCCAGACCCATCTCATTCCGCAAGTGGAGAGCCTTGCTCTTATCCTCCTTCTTGGGCTCCGGCGGTTTCTCCGCTTTAAAGGGGGCGGCCTTGGGAGTAACGAGCGGCACGATGACCCCCGGTGCTGGTGGTTTGGGGGGCAAAGGCTTGGAATGATCAGACCTTGGTTTCTCAGCTACTTCCAGTTCAAAACTCTTATTAATGGACTCCCTTCGAGGGGGCAGAGCCGGTTTCTCCTCCGCTGGAGGGGCCACCGGAGCTGGAGGTAAAGGTCCAGGGAAGTTAGGGTTGGCCTTGGACTTCCAATCTCTCAGTTTGGGCCGGGCAGAAGATTCGGAGGCTGCGGTCGGTTCGTCTGGTAAAGGCTTGGACCAGGTGTCGTCTGCGGCCGAGGCGTTGGAGGAACCGCCGTCTTCCAGCTTCAACTTCTCCATCTCGTTGGGCAGAGGGGCCAGGAAATTAGGTCTCAGGGCATTGCTGGTCTTCTTGTACTTGTCAATGAAGGTGACGGGGGCCCAGCCCTCTTTGTCATCAATCTGGATGTACCACCATCCACTTGTATTCTTCTCAATCACCTGCAAGGTTTAAAAAGCGTCACTGCAGAACTCTTTACTCCAAGACCTTCGTTAAAGGACGGTTTATTCTTGAACGGTTGCCTCACCTCCACTTTGACTCCAGCCTGGAAGCTGATGCCATCAGGGATGGTGGTCTGGAAGTCTGCTATGGTGTAGAACTCCTCTTCGACCTGAGGAGGTGTTGGCGGCTTGGGGAGGTTTGTGCCGCGGGGCTGTGGGATCGGAGAGGTGCACACAAATGCAAATTAAGGATCGGGAGGAGCTTCAGCTTGAAAAACACTCAAAGCAACACGGTGACAAACGGGAATCCGAACTTACAATCGTCAGATCTCTGCGCGGAGGAGGCCTTTGTCTCAGTCCCACTTCTGTCAAAGAGAAACAGATTGGTGATAAATAAAAATGTCCGCTTTGCTGAGTCTGTGATACGGCTTTGGACTTCACGGGTCCTTTGTTTGAGGCGCTTACTGCTTTTGTTGTCAGAGAAAAAGGAGAGCCTGTTTTCTCTCTGGTTGTTGTCTCGGTTGTCTCTGGCCGCATTGGTTTGCTGGTTCTGTTTGGAGAGCCCGTCCAGGTCGTTTGCACTGGCGTGAGCGGCGCCGCCGGCCGACTGTTTCTGGCTCTGGATGTCGGTCTTCTTCAGGTAGGAGGCCGGGGCCCAGCCCTCGCGGCCCTGGTACCTGATGAGGGGGAGCACACACGCTGACATGTATCACATCTGAAACAGCTTCAATTCAATTCAATTCAATTTTATTTATATAGCGCCAAATCACAACACAAGTTATCTCAAGGCACTTTACAGGTAAAGCAGTTCAATATATAGAGACCCAACATTCCCCATGAGCGAGCACTTGGCGACAGCGGCAAGGAAAAACTCCCCTTTTAAAGGGAAG
>OMNV01029431.1:42083-58205 GCA_900303265.1 Brotula barbata
GCCTAATCTTAAACGTAGAGAGGGTGTCTGCCTCCCGGACTGAAATTGGAAGATGGTTCCACAGGAGAGGAGCCTGATAGTTGAAGGCTCTGCCTCCCATTCTGATTTTGCAGATTCTAGGAACCACAAGTAAGCCAGCATTCTGTGAGCGTAGTGGTCTAGTGGGACTATAAGGTACTAGGAGCTCTTTTAGGTATGATGGTCCCTGACCATTAAGCGCTTTGTAGGTAAGGAGAAGGATTTTAAATTCTATTCTTGATTTTACCGGGAGCCAGTGCAGCGACGCTAATACAGGAGAGATATGATCCCTTCAATGAAATGAAAACAAGGACCAAATGATGTCATTCCCCACCGGATTTACCTGATCTTCCACCAACCCTCCAAGTTCTTCTGAATCACTTCGACCACCATGCCTCTCACCAGGTCGATCTCATCCTCGTCCCTGGCTGAGTACGGGTAAATCACTGAATACTTCTCTTCTGCAACAAGAACAAGACGAGACCGCTGAAACGAGGGCCGACGTTTGGTCGAGCACAGACAAATACCGAAGCACGCGGTGGCAGATTTGGATTAAGCTCAAGGGTTTGTAGCTTTTCAGGGGCGAAGCTGCGGTCGTTCAAACTGCAGCACGGATGGCAGAGTGCAGCATCTCACTTATCAGACGGTTCAAAATCTATAGTTGTTTTAACACACGCAAGGGGATAACAGCTAAGAACCATCAGGAAAACTTCCTCCACCGTTGACCTTCTTCCTGAGTGACCTATGACTAAACACTGCGCTTCCTGTTGGTAATCCGTAACATACGGCAAGGCTTGAGCAGCATTGTGGGGAGTGAAAACACACACACATGCTCCATTAATATCAGGATGAGCGCGTTACCGCTCTAGAAGCGCTCGCCGTAATGCGTTGTTACTGCAGGCAAACGATATTCAGTCAAACATCGCTTGTTAAATGAACTTATACTTTCAAATATCCACGTTAAAAAGACAAAAGACGCATGCAACAGAGAAGCGGCATCTCCTCCACCGTCATGCTAGGGGTTTGACGTACGCACACACACGTCTCATGCAACACACGTGACGTTACATGCACACAGGAGGACAGACGGCACACGTTCGACGTGCGCACAAGCACAAACACAGCTTCAGAATGAGGGGAGAAGAAAGGCGTGCGCTCCACCTTGCCCAAAGCCTGTGCTGAATAGATCCCCTAAAGTTCTGCGGCGGCCCACGTGCCTCGGCAGTGACCAGAATCTCCGAGGTACTGGCATCACCGCACAGTGTTCGGGGCGGGAAGTGAGCAAACAGGAAGTGAACATTGAAAAATATAAATAAATAATCCACTTATTCATTAGGAGATAATAACAGGAGGTTCAAAGCTGCGGCTCAGTGGCGTCTGTGGGCCATAAAAGTGCTGTTTAACCTTGACTTGATATGAGATTATTCCAAAAGGACAAAAGGACAAATAAGAGACCTGCTTGCACAATACGTTGTAAAAAAAAAAAAAAGCCTCCGGAACCTTTTCTCACTGAAACTCGTGAGGCCACGTACCTTCTTCCCCCGGCAGAGAGAAGTCATCGGGGTCATCTTGGGCCTCGAGGCAGGTGGCAGGAACCCAACCCTGGGCATCGTCGGAGCTCACAAACCACCAGCCTGAAGGAGCACCACACACAGTCACTTACAGAGCACAAACCCACTCAGTGTGAGGACTCATGGGTCCAGCATCCAGGAATGCTGCCGTTCACCGCTGTCTGATAACTTTGGATTTCAAAAAATATCATTCCTCGTGAACTGGAACACTTAATAAACTCTTTGATGTCCTCTCTGCTTATACTGTTCGAAATGCCAATCAACAACTGTGATGTTATTCGGTGTATTAGGGCCGATGGTGGTCAAAAGAAAAATGATGGGGCTAAATTGTCTGACATTATGAATCGCCAATTTACAAAGGAGGGTTTTACATGTGCAAATGTGCGGTCCGTGTGAATGAATCTCAGAAAATAAACATGTTTTCCTCTTGTTAATTTTGCAAAATTTACCATAATAATGTCTTATAATCTAAGAAAACTTCGGCAAGTTTGCGAGTTTATAATTGCAGAGAATCTTTTTGGTACCAACAGCGGCCCTAATACGTCGCCGTAGTAATTTGACTATTTGAGTGATGCGTTTTTCTTTTTCCCAACCAGGGTCACGACAACGATGTGACCTGTCAATCATGTCACACAAATGTTGCACTTCCCACTTTGTACGAATATGTCAGTGTAGTCTCGTTGACTGACGTCGATCATATTTCCCCCCCACCTCCCCTTTTTCTTCACTTTAAATCCTAACAATGCCTCCCTTTGTCCTGTGACGCGCCAACCATGGCCCAACTTACCCGACTCGTTCTTCTCGATCACCTCCACCACCTGACCCACTTGCAGGCTGACCTCAGAGCTCTCCTGCTTCTCGTAGTCCGTCACGGCCACATACTGGTCCAGCAGGAGAGGATCTGCTGCTGTGAAGTCTCCTGTTGAAGGGGAGAGCGGACCAGAACAGGGCGTCACCACACTCGCCTCCCTTTCTGCTCTTTAGTTAGGTGGGTTATGGATGAAATCTTGTACATGTAAAAAAAGTCTCCTCCCATTAAAGTTTTTCATGCGTTCATTAAGCTAATTAAGATCTTGGATTTCATTACATGGGTCCAATGAAACCTTTCAAAATGTCAGCTTTTGTACGAGCTCAGATAAAGTTATCGAATTCAGAGTTGAAGTGAGAGGAGACTGATTTAACATCTGAAGATACACTCGGACGAGAAGCGGAGGAGGGAGCGGACGTGATTGGACAGATGGCGTGACGGAAATGGAAGGAAAGAGAAAGGGAGTGAACAGTAGGAAGAGTGGAGGGTTAAGGCAATCGTCAACATGGATGTGACTTCAACACAGAAACAAACCTGCACCAGAAAAGCCCACCACCAGGGTTAGCACCGAGCCCGTTTCACTTCAAACACCACGGCTCACATCTGGCTACAAATCCCTGTCCAAACCACGGACACGTTCAGGCTCTAACAGGCTACCAACTGACTGACCGGGCCTTTGTGCCGTTTTCCTCCATCATGTATTCTGTCACACATTAGTCGTCTGGAAATTGCCCACAAAAGTCCGACAAGTTCACGTTGTGTGATTGTACGAGCAGCTGGAGACCTCGCTTTGACTTTCAACGACCATCCCTCACTGATGCAAGCTGGGCGTGCAGGTGAAACACAACTCGGTTCACCACGTTTTCCCATTTTAGCCAGGCAGACGTTTGATCGGCAGATTGATAGGTTTGGAGGTTACATTTCTCAAGAGCAGAACTGCTCTGGTGGGTGAATGTGTCCATAGTCGGATCAGAGATCAATGAGTAACAATAAAAACACACAAAATAAGATGACTAGAAACCTGAAAACAATCACAAACACCCGTTAGATTAACCAGAAACTCCGCAGCTGGATGTCTGTGGAGGTTCTCCAAGTGTCATCTTGCAGTAGTAGTTCGAGGCAAACAGACTTGTGGGAAGTAACCCAACATTAATCCTCTGAGAGGCGATCACATCGAGGGCCAGGTAGTCATGAAAATGTCCCTTCTCTTCCTTAACGATCTACCTGGGTGACAGACAGACCATCTTCAAGCCTAACAGCCAGTTTGTCTACCCTGATAGTCGCTGTCATGCCCGACATTTCTCACTTGGTTCTCAGACAACTTGTGTTTAGCTCAACCGTATCATTTCTGCCTCTGGCGCTCTGCAATGGTGAACTCATCACACAACTTCAACCAGCGTCCCGTTGTCTACACTGCTGTCAACATCCCTCCCATGCAGCCCCGTAGTAAAAAGTGCCTGTCAACTTCGGCCTATGCCAACATTCATTCATTCATTCATTCATTAAATGATTTTAGGTGATTTCCATCTTTTCCGGTCACCCTGCAAGCCCCAAAGCACTCAACAGAGCCACGTCCCACCTGCCCAGGCCAGGGAAGGAGAGGGGGCACAGACCAACGGGCAACCCAGTGGGTGTCACACACACAGCACGGCCAAGAGTGACAGTGCGTTACTACCTCGCTTTAGGTAAGTAGTCGCTCTCTCCACAAGCCCTGATGGGAAGGAAAATGAATGGAGAAGAAAACTGAAAAAAATGACACAGATGCAACTTAAGAACACAGGCTGAACAGAGGGGAGAACAACGTCAAAGTGAATAAGACACTCGGATAACGTCCTTCAGTCAATGAAAGGGATGGAGGCGTGGCTAAAGTATTTGTTGATGACAGTAAATGAAACATCAGATCCTCCATGGAACAGAATTTGGCTGGTGGGATTTAATTGGATGCAACAAAATGTTCACAAAAACATTTTTCCACTAGATGGCGACAAAGTCACATATTCATACTTTATGGATGAACTGTTTCATGCCAAGAAATCTGAATTTAGGCATAGGATTTACATTTTTATACTTTGTTTTAGCATTTTAGTGATCAATCATTGATGATCAAACCACTAGTGGCATTTGAACAAATTGTGTTCTCTAACTAGTTCTATTCCTTCAAATATATTAGACAATATATAATGGTCAGAGTCTTAGCTCACCCATCAAAAGCTCCCAAGCACGTTTACGCAACCGAGAATTGTCTGTGGCGATGCTTTGACCCAGCTGAAGATGTTGTGATGTGTAAAACATCTATTTACTTAATGACATCCCAGACTGTCTTTCTGCTCCTCACTTACCATTTACTGCTAAAAACAAAGCATCAGCATAATCATTTCAAAGAATGTGTCTTACCTGCTTTCTTCTTGCTGATGGGTTCCCTGGGAATGACAGGAAGTCATCACATTACCGCCAAAACATTTCACAGTGTCATGGAAATGTCTTTACAGTGATAGCTTTGAACGACATTTAACAACACTTTTATTGTTCATGAATTATTCTGTTGTGCATCAAGTTCTTACTAATGGTTTGATTACAGCTACAAGGCCCCATTTCATCATTTGTGATTCCCTCTCGCATAAATTTTGATTATTATCTCAAATATCGTAACAATACAGTGCTTAAATTACAATAAAATCTTCATCCTGTAAGTATAAACCATTACCTGTCTCTGTATGTCTGCATTCAAACAGGCAGACATTAGATAGCTCATATCTCACAGTTAGCTGATGCCTTTAGCAGGATAAATAGATCAAATCAGTCTGCAGCTGATTCAATGTCCAGATGCCCCAAAAAGTCAATTGCAGCTAAATCTCTGCATTCTCTCTCTGCTCCTCTAATCTGAGCGTGGTCTTTCCCTCTCCGTTCTTTCCTCCATTATTCCCCTCGCTTGTATTCCTTGGCATCGACCTCTTTAACGTGAGTGCTTTCTGCCACATAGGCATCGTTCGATCGAGACGACTGTTCAACTGCAGAGCCTCTCACAGTAAATCTTTACCAATAAGTGTACCCATTACTGTACTATTAAAAGAAATCTGTGGCCGCGCCAACCCAAGCAGCACCAACAACCTTGGCCATGAGAGGGTTCTTTCAGTTTTCCTGCTTGTGTGTTTTCATGTTACTTTGTGCGTGGCTATGGGAAACAACACAGCCCTCTTCCACGGCCGGCCCCTTGGGTGAGTCATAAGGTAGTCAGGACGATGCTGAATGGGGACGGTCAAAGGACAAGGACTTTACCTCCCTAGTCAGGGACATACATTCTCTGAAGTCACCAGGACATTTGCATCCTCTTTCTTGTTCCCGGTCTGCTGTGTCACTTTCTACACATTTTTCAAGATGATCTCTGTTACCGTTTCTCTTTCTTTTTCACTCCATTCTCACTCCACTTCCCTTTCTCCAATCATCTACTTCCCTCTTCCCTTTCCTGCAGGCTCTCTTTGCCTCCTCTCTCCTCTCCTCTTACTACAGTGGTCCTAAAGCTGAGAGGCTGGGATGTCCCTCTCAATGCTGCAGATTTACAGGACGCCATAAATTTTCTTCCACAGTGGTCCGAGTGTCTGTAAGGCAGCACCGTTGTCAGTCAGCCAAAGAGCACGGCTGCATTAGCAGAGAGCCGTAATCCAATTTCAATAAAGACGAACCAAGGTCTTTCCTATATTCATCTGCGGCCCCGTAAACGAGCCCCCTCTGGTCTGCCTCTCCGACGACTCGCTCTGTATGAGTAAAAGGTACTAGTCCTTGGTAACTACTTCCAAAGGACGACATTAGAGAAACAGATTACATGAAAGAGAGAGAAGAGAGAGAGACCGAGAGAATGAGGGTGCTTAACAATTCTTACAGTGCGGTGAGACACCGAAAGGCCTCCGATTCTTCCAGACATGTTGCCTGTTTGATACAGGATCATAACTACAGAAAGTGGTTCTCGATCCTAGTTCCTGATCCTCGGTTCTCAAATCTGGTCCTGCCTCTCACTCCATTCTCTATCCGCACCAGATTGGTGTGTTCAGACAATCAAGACTGAGGTGGAGGTGGGACAGGGAACGATGAACATATCAGCAGGTCTATACTACTTCAAAGTGACATCCAACCTGTCCATGTGTACTTGGACCTGACACATATGAAGGTTGGGGCGGCCAAGGTAACCGTTCATATTCAATTATCCCTGTAATCGTCCTCGAGCAGGGTTTGGAACCGCAGCTGCTCACTCTGTGTCAGTCATTCTGTAAATATTCCTTTCAGCACAGACAAAGAAAATACACAAGGGCCACAATTACCGGAGGAAAATACTCTGTGATTAAACCACTCACATACCCCAGGAGCTGGAGTGTTTCAGGAGAATACAAGAATCATTTTGAAAACGAACAACAACTGTGATAAACAAAGACTCAATGCAGGTAAGACCACTTGGGATCATAATAAGACTCTCTGCCCCTACAGGCCCTCAGTCATAAATCAGCGCATATTTCCCGGTAATTACCTGTTGACTGATTCAACTTCTCGAGGAAATGTGACTCGATGACACACAGGTTAAATCGAAACCCCTGAGCTGACAGCTCTTCCTGTTGAAACCACCGCCAGGATCCTGGACCTGCTCTTATGGTCTCCATGAAACCGGCCATCTGTAACCCTCGACACCCCAAAGGTGCCGGTAACCTTAACAACACACATTTGTAACCCAAGTGTGTGTGTGTGTTACGAGCTTGCAGTCATGGCTCCTTTTGGTCTCGGTTCTGACACATAGTAACTGTCAGCGCGGAATATGAGGCTAATGTGTTGAATGAGATGTACAAGGAGCAGTCAGGCGCCGCAGCCCCCGGGCCCGAGGAGAGCTGCAGCTGCGAGCAACTGCAAATTCAGCATTTAAAGTCTCATCACGCGGACAAGTCAGTGACATCATATCCATTAGAGGGCGTAACGCCGTGTCATGCTGGACTAACTGCTCCCGGGACGTGAGCTATGTTTACATGCACAACAGCAGTCAACCTTTTAATACATACACACATTGTGAATAAAATTGTAAAGATGGAATGACTATCCTTTGAAATACTTCATTACAAATGGATTACGGGAATTATCACAACGCACAAATGCAGCATTAAATGGGCTATGGTGGCTAATAGTAGCAGACATTTCAGGATAATTTGTGGCACCATGTCTTCTGTAACAAATTATATATTAACCTCTGCCATCGCCTGGATACCATTTATAATGTAATACAACTCTCATATATTAATAAAATTATTCAGCTAGCAAGCAGACTAGCTAGCAGTTAGCCAGCATAGCTAGCTAAACTCAAAGGACACCAATGAAATCAGGAGAAAGACGCCTGACTTTTGGAGACCAGAAAAACCTCGCCTCATGATAAATATATTGGAACCAATTTGATATTTTTAAATATTTAGATAGCAGCTACCCACAAAATCTAAAGAATAGACACTGAGTTATACAAGCGTTTTGTTTTGCTACATGAATGAAAAAGCGGTGAGCTATGATAAGTCTACATGTAGAGTACTTTACAGGTAAAGAGCATCGTAAATGGATTACTTGAGACCACAGCTCGTGTAAACATGTTTGGCTTACTCCTTGGGTGGGTTCAAGTCTTCAGGTCTGGTCTCAAAAAACACTCGGACCTCCTCACACTGAGAGATGTAGACCGGCAGCTGAATGAGAGCCTGGAAGACGAGGAGAAGGAAGACAAAAAAATGAGTCCACATAATGTACAGTATATCAGTTACAGTGTGAATCAGTTAAAAACAGGTCATGGTTGAGCGTTTTCCCCCGATAAAAGTCGGGATTCTTAAACATTCTACATGTCTAGAAGAGACGCAAGGATCTAAACCCTTCATCATCTAAGCATCTTGTGCAGGAACAGACTCTTAAACTCTGAAGTTAGGATCCATCTTCATCAAGATTTTAAATTGTAGTCTAGATACCAAATATCAGGATGCATTCTGGGGAAATTCATGTAAAAATAAAGCCAAAATAGATCATTTTATGGGAAATAAAAAATGATCAAATTCATTCGAGCATCTTTTCATTAAATCATAACCTTTAGAAATCATGTATTTTTCTGCAAGGTATAACTAATTATTAATAGTCCTTTAATGTGAAAAGTTCAATTTAATGTTTCCAAAGTCCTTTAATTGATCTTAGCCTCAAAGTCAGACTAATTAAATCCTTTCATTTAACCCTTTATTAACCCCTTGTGGGAATTTTGTATGTAGCAGCAGCCAATAAATAAATAAAATAAAAAACAATAAATTGATTATTCAACATGATTCAAATAAATACAGCAGGAAATGAGAATAAATGAAATTGGTGATGTGAATGTGCAAACATTGATATGCATAGCTGACATCTTTAATTAATAAGACAGGAGCTATGAAGCAAATTTTAACAAAATAAATGTATAATGGAAGACACAATTCACCATAATTATTCATATTGATAAACGTCTTTTTTTTTTTACCATAAAAATAATAAAACGCTCTTCCTCTCGGTGATTTTCTGTGACTCTGTGCTCTCGCCTGGCCTAAGCTGACTTCATTGATCTGTATCGTCTACCTCCCCTCCTTTCATGTCTCTGTTGAGAATCACTGGGAGCTCACAAATGAAGTCTGACAACGCTGCTGCAGATGAAAGACAAATGAGAACATTAAGCTCTCCCTCACACAAACACGGATAGTCACATTATTGCTCTCTCTCTCTCTCTCTCTCTCTCTCTCGACCACATTGTTTCCCTCCACAGGCTGCATTTGATCTGATTCTCTCTGTCGGACCTCCAAAGGGCAAGGACCTGATGGCCCCCACTGGATCACAGACTCACCCACACCGCCAGAGATTGTGAGCCTCGTGGTTACTATCACTCTACGTGAGTCGGGCCCCTCCCCCGTCCCCTTTTACTGGCACACAAACCTCACAGCTATCCATCAAGCTTCCTCTCCTGGCTCCTACCTCTGATTTTAATACTCCTAAGTGTTTCAGTGTTGTCCTTTAAGGGAGCACAGTCCCTGTCTCCCTCTTGCACTCTTTGACACAATGAAATAACCGGCGAACACGAGCCAAAACCCCACCAAGGTGTCCTTGTCCCATACGGCACGCCGCCTTGTCATACTGACGAGTCTACCAGCCGTTTGTGTCAGAGAGAAAGAAAGTAGTGGGACCACTGCCATGAACAAAGTGCGAGTAGTGCTTTCCATTAGACTAAAAGTCATCGGGAGTGGGAATGGGGATGTTTGCTCACGTCTTTGTCTGTTATTTCACGGTGTGTAACATTTTCATTCATTTACAAAGACTGCTGTGCTTTCTAACAAAGACAAAATCCTCTTTCAGGCGTCATACCAAATACAATATTACAATTCTGACCGGTCCTTTTATTTATTTTTTACAGTTGACCTCCAGATGGCCCTCCATGGTGGTGACCTGGAATCTAGACCACCACACAGTCCACTCTCCCGTTGGATTTACACCACTTGGTGTGTCAACCTGTGGCCTGTCCATTCATTACCATTCTCCCCAGGGAGGGGACGGGACGGGACGGAGGCTCAGCAAATGGACTTTATGGGCGTTCTTTACAGCAGGCAGCATTAAGGTAATGGTGTGTGCCCGTGTGTGTGTGTGTGTGTCTTTGTGCCTCAAAGGAAAAATAAGTTAGTGAAATGATAGATCTGCTTGTGCACTTCCATAAGGTTCAGTGCCCTGTGTCCAGGATTGCACATAGACATACGACATAAGGCACCGATAGGCTTTCAAAAAGCTTCAAGATGACTGTATTTTTCCTTTTGTTGTTTATATTATCTAAATATCTTCTCTTTAGACAGCTGGCACGAGAAAATAGGACAATTGGCGGTGAAAATCTTGACCCACCTAATTTATATGAGGCTGAAACTCCCATTTTTCCATGAATGGATTTTTAACTTTTTGAAGCGATGCCCTTATTTAGGCTTGCATGAACTGAGAAGAGATTCCAGATGCGCCGTTTCAATCTTGGATTTATGTAAATAATCCATAAAAACATGAAATTTCACAACCGGGGGAATTCCACGTGAGTCAGTTAAAGGCTTTCCACTGACGCAGCTCTTCACAGACAAACATCAAAAGAAACATAACAGCTCTCCGGTTTCACTTGGTCAACCTGAGTGTGTACAGGCGTGGCTGAAAAATGGGATTTTTCTGCTTAGGGGCAAGTTAAGTTCTGTTTGAACCATTCCAACATCACCCAGTATTCCACTCCCACGCTGCAGTTCGGAGATGCCACTCGGCGCCCACAACAGTTTGACAACACGGAAAAACAAAGCAAAATGATTGTCTGAGGAAACATCGTGTTGGCCAACAGCTTGAGAAGACACATGATCTGATGTCATCATGTTTTGGACAGCATTTGCCATGCTTACAATACAGCTACTACTCTGCTATTATGAAAAACAGAGGCGGATCATTCATTTTGCTGATGTGCTGATGAAATCGAACAACGTGCTCCTCAAATAATGAACTTTTAACAACGACGGTTCTGATCCCACTGATGTAAAACAACAATCCCTGAAAACATCCTACTCCGCACAACGAGCCACAACACACCCTGTTCCTCCCCCGACTTATTTCTCACATTTAAGTGGTTAAAGATGTTGCCTACACCAGCTGTACATTCCTTAAACCCCGGACGATGAAGTAGCGCCGTGCGTTCACCATCCCCCACGGTGCTCAACACTCTACTACAAATGAAGATTTAAGTCGTAATCTTTGCCCCTTTAACCGCAGGTTTTGTTTTTCGTTGCTGGTCTTGAGGAGAGATAGCCTATCGGCACCATATCGGACGTATTCTGCATGAAGGGACATCATTTCTGCCGTCAGTAATGGCTTCTCAAGGTTCTTCTTGGGTGCTACAGTTGCAGTCATGGCACAGCTGTGGGTCAAAATAATCTTGCAAAACTTCGTCAAACTTCCCAGAAAGACTAAAAAGTCCAATATGTACCTTTTTGCGGGCAGGGGAAAGCCTTTAAAGTTCAACAAAAACACAGCTTATGGGCTGTAGTTGTGCTGACTGGAACAAACTCAGCATAAGCAAGGTATTTGCCTTCGGCCAGACTCTGCAGATTAGCACCACAACACACGATAGCAGCTCATCCCTCCATTAGCTCAGAATAACAGAGCGCTGTTTCACATGACCGAACCACGTCAATGTCAAGAAATCACGTGAACCACGACCCCTGACTCAACGGCATCCGCGCACAACAAATATGACATTCACGTTCGGTCTGTCACCTTATCTGAAAGGTGCAGGCATTGTTTACTGATTGGACATTTTAGGAACACAGACTTCAGCCACAGACAAAGCCAGATGATCTGGACACCGAGTGTAAAATAGAATGTGCTTACAGAAACAGCAACTCTGTTGTTTATAGGTAGACGCACGGCGAGGGCATGGAATGATTATTTTCCATTTTCCTCTTCTATAATAAACCCATACAAGATGGGTGGGATGGGTGCTTCTCTTTTCCATTCAAGACTGTCATTTCTACCATTTTGGCTCTTCTGAAAAAGTGGAGGCTCAGGGGATACGGGCGCATCATATAGTCTGTTCTACCAAAACAAATGCTATATGTTAAATTTATGTCATACGTTTTATTATGCCAGACTTCCTGCTTCCAACGATGATGTAGCATTGACGCATGAACAAAAAAACAGATGAAAGGATTAATCTGAGCAGACAGAATAAGCCCAGGAAGTGCTGCAAATCCAAAGACTCAGGGTTCAAATGAGATCCGGTTGTGAACAAACATCAATAATGGCGTGGGGTCAAATGTCAACATCACAGACGTCACCTGGACGTAACTACAAAGTAAAGTGGATGTAGTCTGGATTACCCCAGTGAGCAGCAGCAGTACGTAGGTCCGCGCTAAAGCTACCGATGAGGGTGAGATCCACAAAAAATGTGAACGATCCGAAACGAGATTTTAATAAGATCAGGGCCCTCTGTAACTCTCCCAGATCCTTCTTAAATGCGGTACATGCTGTACAGCTGTTCCATCACGCTGTACTCACCCTGCAGTACTCGTTGATGGGCCTCAGGCGCTTCATGGCCACATCTCTAATATGGCTTCTCCTAAACAGGATCTTCCCTGGAACAGATCAAAAACAACACAGTCAGTTAAGTGTGAGTTATGATTCAATATAAAAACAAAAGTATAGGTTACTAGTACACTTTTAGTATGTATTAAATATATCAAAACATCATCATTTTGGCTTTCCTTTGGTGGATATACTTGCAGAGGGTAAATCTAGAATATGTTGTCCATTGAAGGACGATAGGGACATTCCTGCTTTTAGCAAACGCTGCTGGCCAATTAGCATGCAGACACAATTCAGTGGTGTCATCAATAACAGTAACAGCACAATGAAGTGGATAAAGAGCTAGGTGAACGGCTGGCCTTTCCAAGTCATGAATAAATGATTTGGGGAAAGCAAATTATGGCTGAATGACAGCTTAAATGCCACGGCGATGTGCTTATCTCCAGTCACAAATAACCACAGGCAAGGAGAAGCTGGACCGCCATAAAAATAAGAGGAAATGAGCCCAGAAACACTCTGTGAAGTGCTGCCTTCTTACAGGACAATTCACATCTTTAACTCTGAGGTAAACACTAATGGGTCCATCTTCATTAAATTTGACTTTAAATGGTAGTAAAATGTTCCCAATTATACTAAATATGTCAAGGATGTATTATGGGGAAAATTGTAGTAAATGACACCCACTATGTCTAGCAAAAGAAAATTGTACGGAAAATTTAAAATGCCATAATATAAAAAAGTAAGAGATTCTATAAAGGATTTTAGGATTTATTTTTACCACATCCTCTCCAGGTATTGGGGACAGTTTTAATGTCTTTTATAATGGTTAAATGTCTCAAAACTCTGTGAGGCTACAATGTGCTTAAATTGTACTCATTAACCAAGTACTTTTCGTGTTTATGGAGGTAATATTCTGCGCTGCTTTCAGACAGATGAAGTTATGGCTGCGGTTGTTCCCCGAGCTGCTGACGTCAGTCTTGAGAGGAAAAAATTAAACTGGAGGTTTCTCACTTTAATGAGTAACAACATGTTGTAATATCAAAGTCTGTGAGGGTTTACGAGCATCCAAACTGAACAAATCTTGAGTTAAGAATAAAATGATGTCAGAAGAGAACAGGAATGTTTATAGAGGTGCAAACTCCTGCATGGGTAAGCTGTGTGAGAACTTCCTAAAAAGGACCCACAATAACCCCAACCATGAACTTTCAGAGGCCACGTCTGCGTACTGTATCCAAGGATCGAGCTGACTCAGGTAACGGCACAAAACAGACAGACAGGAAGCACAGGAAACCGCAGTCATTTACATTTCCTCACTTAGAGCAGCCACTCATCACAGGATGTGACTAAGGAAAACAAACCTGCCGCATGTAGGACTTCTCAAAATACGGAGCATAAATTACAGATGACTGATTCAGATTAATGATGTAGGTCAATGCAATGTTGGGATGCAGTGCATCTGTCTGAACTATTATTTGATTATGATTATGAGGGAAAGCAAAGGTGAATTAAGGCACTGGGAAGCCTACAAACGTCATCTGGTCAGGGTGTGCTGAGGTAAAAAGCACAGCATGTTGTAAGGGGAAATAAAGAGGAAGATTAACTACACCAGGAATGAATCAAGACATTCGAAATCCCAAAGGTGTTGGCAACATCTTGCCAAGGCGAACTGAAAGCAGACACTGTCTGGACAGCCTTAAAAGCTAAAGAGACTTGAAAGTCAGCCCGTTGGTTCTCCTCCTCCTCCTCCTCCTGTCTGTGTCTCTCTCTGTCTGTCTTCCTCTCCTCCCCCTTGTCACTCCTCAAACAGAAAGCTTTCTCCATGGTTTTCCAAAGCTCCCCGAGGTCAGGAGGAAAGCAGCGACTGCAACACTGCCCACTCTGTATGCACGGCAGCTCATGGGTGCAGTCCATGCGAAGGGTTTGTTTGGGGAGTGGAGGGGCGAAAAAAACGACGCGCGGAGCCAAGGCCCGGGGGGTGGGGGTGGGTAGGCTTACGGTAAATCTGAGAGCCAGCAGCAAGCAACAGTATCAAACAACTTTTGTCTCTGGGGAGGGAGGGAGAGACAGAGATCTGAACACAGAGCCTGGCTGTTACTCACCTCACACATAGAAAGCTGCTCTGTCTCCAGCTCACCTCTGAATGTATCGGCCATTCTTCCCGACATCTCCCAACCTTCAAACCTTTACTTTACACGGCCAACATGAAAGCCTGAACTACGTGTGTGCGGTAATTACTGTGTTCGCGTGCAAGCCGCTGAGTAAGGGCAGATGGACGCGGCAGTAAAGGACAGGTATTGTACCAGTACACCGCACTCAGGACGACACACGAGCCACCGATGAGGTTATTCTAACTGTTCCGCTTAGTGTTGTTCTGCAGAAGACTAAGAGAGGAATGTGAGTTATTTAGCTTCCAAGAGGCATACCTGACCTGTGCCTCCCACCGCGGCCGGCTGGAATATCAACCCAACAGAGCCGCTAGAAAATAAGTGCATCTATCAGCCATATTACAAATTCATGGAGTGTTTCTAGGATCCAAGCTCATGACGGAACATCCACTCTTTTGTTATGCGGGGGCAAAAAAGAAACAGACACACTTTCCATCCTCTGATTTGTCTTAGCGTGTAGTCTCTCCATCTAAGCAAACAGAATAAATTCTCCATGAAAAGCATTGCCGATGCTTTGATATGCTTAAGTACGGCTCGCAAGAAAAGCAGCAGACGTTCCACCGAGCACCCACGGGCAGACAAACCACTTTGCTGATGTTGAGATACCAATGGAGTAAATACAGCTCGGGGCCTTGAGCAAACCAAAGCATGAATGGAAAAACCACTTCCGCGCCTTGTTAGCTTGATCTTAGTCCAAACATCGGACTTTTGCTCCATCAGCGAATGAGTTTCAGCACCACATGGTCTTGATTGTCCGCAGATTTCGTTGCCAAATCGGACCAATGTCTGTTCTCTGCCCTTCTCAGAGAGAATCAAGATTTGACGTGGAACCAGCGGTGCACCGGTAGTGGTTCACATGTACAAGAGAGCGGCTAGAGGAGCACTGATCCCAGAACCATCGCTCGGGCAATTCACGCAATCCACAATCTGCCAGGACAACAAGACAGATGCTCGAAAACGCATGCAGAAATAACGCTGCCTTCCACCTTATTTGGTCATGTTTGAACCCCGAACATACTGTAGGTCACTGATCAACCCCGATCAACCTAATTTCATCCAATGTTTAGACTCACTTGTAAAGGTACACATGTATCCTTATAAACCGTAAAAAAGTCCACAGAGCAGGATGTCAAACAGCTAGAGTATCAAGTACACTTCATATCACTTTTGAGAGATGAGTGAGGAGGAGGAGGAGGAGGAAAGGTCTAAGGGGAGTGGGAGAGTGGCAGGAGTTAAATAAAAAACATCTGAACAAACGTCAGTTCTGTGCCTTTTTTTCAGTGTAAAAAACAGAAAGGGAAAAAAAAATGTTGTGATTGAAAACAGGATGAGCGAATCAGAGCCTCGCTGAAAAACAGAGCAAAGTCAGAGAGATTCTTCATCGGAAGTGGCTAGATAATTGTGAGAAAATCGATGTGTGTGTGTGTGTGTGTGTGTGTGCGTTCCCTCAATG
>OMNV01029431.1:58225-79613 GCA_900303265.1 Brotula barbata
TAAAAAGATCTATTCTGCCCCCACCCTCCTTAAGCCTGGCAGGGGAGAGGTGGGTGGGTGGGGTCCTTGGGTGAGGCTTCCTTCCAAACTCTCATGACGGATTACTTTCACCAGGATCTCAGTCGCTCCCTTTCTAACGCTCGTTGAGCACAACAACAAGGTGTTACTAAATAAACATGTATGTCCACGGAAAAAGTTTTCCATGCTCACTTTACGGCGGAAAAGCAGATCGTAAGAGATCCAAAGTGCTTTGGGTGGAACATCCTTGGATGACAGCATTCAATATTTATACAATTATACTGAATTCTATCGGAATATAAATCCTGAATGTGGTGTAAGAATTGCTACTAGCAGCTCAGTCAGCTACATGCATGTGACTGGAGATAAAAAAGAAAGAAGAATTAAGATATTTAAGAGAATGAATGATTGCATGTGTGTGTGTGTGTGTGAGTGCACATTTTGGGAGTATCTTTACACGAATGCACATTGCCATTTTTTGCAGCTGTTGCTAAGAAATGATAAAGATCAAATCAGAAAAGCGTGAAGTATTTTTGAAGGTATGCGTATCCTAATGGTTAACAGTTGAAGATATGAAAAACGCGATGGCATACCACTGTCCATTGATGTTGTCGTGTGTGCGCGTGGTGCCGTGGAGTTTGCTGTGACTTCACGCTTACCTGGTAGGAAGGGAATGATCCTGCGCTTAGGGTCTTTCTGGCCTCCTTCCACTGGGAATTTGTCCAGCAGCTCCATCTAAAACAACACAATGAATTCATATTAATAAGCAAAAGCATCCACGTACACACACAACCTACACATAAACACGCAGGCTCCATTACACACAACAGAATCCAGGCCCAAGTGGAAGGATCCACTTTTTTCTTTTTTATACATCAGCAGTTCGTAAAAGGAATTCAGCCAATAAAGGGGGGCCTGCCAGTGATTAGGAATGTACTGAGCAGATGGTACGGCTTTTCCCTTCCAGTTCCTACGCTACCGTCTCTGCTGTGAGCAGCAAGGAACCACTGACATAGTGGAACATTTCTGTTTCCACAGTTTTAAAGGCCTGAGACAGAGGGACGTGGCCCAGGGACAGTGGCTCTCTGGGCCTTGTCTCTCTGTCTTTCTCCCTCATTCTGTGGGTTTCAGAGTTTCTCTTTCAAACCCACATCGCATCCTATTGATGGATGTATTGAAGGATACTCTGTGCAGTCTTGCTCTTATATTAACGACAGGATTATTATGATTAATATCGGGAGACACGTCTCCTAACATGACTTGTCTGTAACTTTGAGTTTATCTGGGCTGAGTTAGCTAAAAGGAAAGCATGGTACTGTACGTTTGTGTTGTTATCCACCGCTTGTTTTATTTATGAAGGAAACTAATTACACACCCTGCGTATGGTATAGAAGTATCTTTTTGATGAAAACTTTTCTGACAAGACTCATTATTGAAATGGCAGAAAATGTTAATAAGTAAGCTAATAAGATAAGCTAAGCTAACGGTGTCACTGTCAGACATAAAAGTATAACAACGAACAGGATTTCTTCATTTATGCACACCAGCAATTCCATGAGGTAATTTCTGTTTAAAATTCTTCTTTTTACTTCTAATACTCTGCATTAGCCCACAGCTAACAGATGGACACGGTTAGAAGTGGCTAACTTGGCTAAATAGCGGTCTACAAACAGAGTTTGTCTGTACAATCTCTCTATGCCATTTTGTCTTTTTCATTTTGAATTATTAATTACTTTTTACTACTGTCATTGACCTGTCGTTTGACAGAGCATATGCTAAGTCAGCGGCTTCTCTAAGGCTGCCAGGAAACCAACGTTACATTTGGACCTTTTTGGTGAAAAAGGTTGGTTTTTTTTAAATGCGATGTCTCTCTGCTGACCCCACACATTGTGCTGGCCTGCTTGTGTTCTGTCATTTTACCACCAAGGCCTCCTCTCTTGGCGTCTGAAGGATGAAACGCTTGTGATTGCACACATATGGCGGCGTGCATCTGTGTTTTTCCAGGCTCTGAGCAGATGGAGACTGACAACTTGACACCTGGCTATGTTGACCAATGAACTCCAAGTGTCTCCACAACTTTCTCTCTCATTCCATTCTCCAATCCAGGACGTTTGATGCTGCGTGTCCGCACTTTGTCCTCACTTATGGATCCCTATATGGCAAAATCCATATGAAACCTTGTGCCAAAAAGACTTGGAAAAATAATTGACTAATTGAGCTTTTGGAAATTCCTTCAATACTGCTCACAGAGAACGAAGACACAAGGGGAAGCCTCACACTTCAAGTTATAATTCAGGACCTAGCAGTGCTGCCAAGATGATTCAGGAGGCTTGAAAGAGACCCAATGGGAACTCTGACACAAAATCATGCAGTGTAAGTCTTAACATACGCCAAAGGGTGTGTGTAAGATACTAAAGGAAAATATAATATGACCGATTGGCAAATCTTGTAGCGCCCTAGTTGAAGATGCTACTTTCATAAAAAGCATGGATAAGGATTAAGGGGGATTAGAAATGTAGTTAGAACTGAAGCACAAGCACAACAACGCTCACAAGTATTGAGGGTAAAAGCCTTTGTCTGACTGGGTTCTGTTCAATGTCAGCCAGATAAAGGTGGGACGGATCAGTGCTCTGCGGAAGCATCTGGGGGTCTAAAGCAATAATCCCTCAAAATGTCAAAGAAATCCAGGAATGTTCTTTCACTCCCTTCTCTGATAAATAACCACAAACCTCGACTGGAATCTAAGAGCCCCGGGCAGAAATGGGTAGAAATGAATAGATATTCAATGGCCAAATGAAAACGCCAGTGACCAGTGATGTCTGTGTTGTGGTACACTGGTATGTTTACCCACAGCGGCAACATTTCGGAGCAAGATGACTGTGAAAATGTCGGACTCTTGTGTGGTGGATATGGCGATTGTACATTTGGATTGGTGAACCGATACGTCTCAAATTGGGGAATGTGGAGGATTCGGCTTTGTGTCATCACCAAACATTACCGGCTCTTAATCTGAAAACACATACCAGCGAACTGCCCCACCTATTCTTGAATTCCAGTTTTATAATCACTCAGGAAACGTGACATTGATTTACAATAAGAGATCTTGTAATGATTAATTCAGGGCCGTGTGTAGATTTTTGCTTGTTTTGTTTAATATCAGTGTAATCATTCCAGGTAGTTTCACGAGCAAGCAGAACTCAACATGCACAACCATGCAGAGCAAGCAGCGAAAAGAAAGAAATTTGGGTAAAGCTGCCAGAAAATGTCCTCTGGCAAATTTGTAAGAAACAATAACAGTAAAAAGTTGGATTGAGCCAAAGCTAGCAGAGAAAGGAGGAGAGAGGTGTAATATGAGGTGAGGGAGAGGTTATGGGAAAGGTGCAGGACTTCCCCATAACCAAACTTATTTCATGGACTGTGTCAGGCTGCTCAGGTGTCATACAGACGGCATCGTTATAGAAATGTGAGTGACACAAAGAGAGCCAGAGATCGATTCAGTAAACCGATCCAGATGTTCTGCAGAAAACAGACAGAATTGTGAAAATTGGATCGAAAACTGCACTGGCTACTGCGACGCGACCTAGAAAGCGCGATAGAAAATGGACCTACGTGGTACAGATCATCATGAAGCTGTTTGTGAAGACTATTAGATCACAATCTGAAAGGAACAACCGCTATTTTAAGATGGCATCTGGATGGAAAAGAAGGGCATGAAACACAACATCTACAGGACTGCCCCCTCTTTATCTCTTGGCAATTCCTTAGAGCACTTAATGGTATGAAAGGACTTGTGTACACTTTTTTATACAATACTAATACTATTACTTTTTAGCCCACTTCACTATCTCTCTTCAGGAACACTTATGTACGTTACAGTTGGAGGTCCACAATGAGTATTTGGTCACTGTACGTAACGACTTCATTTCATACACACTAGAATTCAACAGTCCCATTCGAGCAATTGCTGAAACTTCTCATGAACTCAAAAAGCTCAAGAAACCTTTAAGTATGCCAAAGAATATGATATCCAAATCCAATCTGTCATAGCTGTTTGACAAAATAAGCCGACACTCCCATCTCACATGTACTTTGTTTAAAGTATTTATCTTTGAGAACGAAGAGATCTTGCCAAATAACAAGGGTTAGGGCTGCACGATATGGACAAACAACGGATGTGCAATAACTTGTTGGATGTTGCAATAAGTGGACTGCATTTTTATAGATTTCTTTAGATTCACCCATTCATACACACATTCACACACGGACAGACGACGTTACCGTGCAAGCCCCACTTGCTGGTCGGGAGCAATTTGGGGTCAGGGTCTAACTCAGGGACCTTCGACATTGAGGAGCGAGGAACGAAGAAAAAGTCGCAAATAGAAAAAACACCGAGAAAGTAGCAGTGACGACAATGTTCTTTTCAGTTTTCTATTCTGATGATATTTCAGGATGCCAGTAGCACAGTTTCAAAGTATAAAATAGGTTGCTGGAAAACCAGAATGATGAGGATTTCGCTCATTTTCACTCATCAGTCGCGACAATGTTTGGAAAATGTGACATCATACAAACCAAACTATTTAATTGGCGGAATTGCGCAGACGACAAAGCGGTTCCGTTTTTTTTCTTTCATGCCACAAGAAAGTTCCACCCGGGTGTGTGAGATTCTATTATAACACACAAAATGATTTTTATGCCGATAATCTGTATCGAAATTCCTACTTGGTGTGAAACGGCTAAAAAAAAAGCCCGGCCTCCAACGACAAGAAAAAGAGACGAGCGAAGCCTGGAGGTCGACCTTGTTCAGTCCAACAAATAATAAAACCAAGGAAAGAATTCACTATAGAAGAAATATAACAGCCTTAAATATACAGCGGTTCCACCTGAAGAATCTGATGCCTCGTAACTGAAATGTAATTTCAACTTTACGGCCTGGAGTATAAACAGGGAGACAGACAGAGACAGAGCGAATACCCTACATGCTGTAATTGTTCCCATGTGTCCAACAGTGAGTGCAGACGCACCCAGGCTCTGTTTCATTTTAACCATTTCAACTATAAACCCTCTATCTACTCTGTAATCAGAGCCACTGATAGACAAGGAGGCATCTGGGTAGCGTAAAAAAAAAAGCAAAAAAAAAGCAGTTACATCATCCACCGACATCAAATATTCATGCTGCACAGACAGCAGGATGACAGGATGAGGCGGTGCACCGTCTCACTCCACATGATTTTCATAAAGGTGTTATGAAGGATGGTCTTAACGATCGCTGGACTCAGGAGGAAATATGTGTCATGGCAATGCAGCGCTCTACAGATTATCATCTTAGCAGACAAGAAATCAGTTTGCAGCAGTTTGTGTCATTTCAGTCTCTTCTTCACCGTCTATCCACATGTATGTGCTGAGTATGTGGATATTTACATGTTGTGTCTCTGATCAGCTGATTACTGGCATTGTTGAATCCAGCTGTTGCTTTTAAGGGTAATCAGTATGTTTACATGCATTTCAATACTTTATTTATTATACTGCTATTTTTCATGTACACACATTAATGCATTGAACTGGCAGGAATCATCGTACACGGAGAAACTAATTAAGATTGTGCAACGATTTATTCAAGCATATAAACATCTAATTTGGAGTTTGCCATCTCCGCATGCAACTAATCACAGACAAGGTGAGTTTATGAGAATTTCATTCTTCTCCCAGATTCCTGGACAAACCACACATTGATGTATTTTTGCATTCAGGCTAAACAAAGTAACAGTTTGCGTGGATCGTGGAGTTGATCTTGTGTTTACCGTGTGTCACGATTATCACCTTCCGTTCTTCCCACAGTCCTTCCCCTGCTCCGTTCTCAAACTTTTGTTAACCTCAATGACTTCCTCAGAGTAATTAATTTTATTGCAGCCATCCGCCATATGCTCTTCGCATAACGATATTGCGATAAGGCTAAAAATGCGATACATCATTCAGCCCTGTTGGGAACCTATTAATTCCATTATTGCATTTTTGCCTTTAGCTGCAGTAAGGACAAATACTGAATGCAGCTAAATGGAACGGTCGGTGCTATTCATTATGGCCAAAATTACAAAAACCTGATGAGGTCATTCAGCTTCTTGAAACAAGGTTGGGGAAGATTTGCATGATTAAAATGTAATTGTCAACAGAAAAGCTTTAAAACCTGATGGATTTGGACTTCCTCCATTCTGATGAGCTGTCCTCAAAGATACAAATAATTTTAAAAAAAAGTCAAAGTGACATCACAGAGGGAAGAATGCTTCCACATGACAACACACGGTTTGTAAGCCTTTGGTGTCACCGCACAAATGATTGTTCAGTTAGTGACTAGTGTGACTTTCCAAGGGGCTATAATTAGTCTGGCTCATATCCTCCTCAACCACATCATCAGGCTTCGAATAAAGACTTTATGAAGACGCTGGGGGAAGCGGCAGACTCTGCTGAATGAGCAAAAGGCCCCGGAACAATGGATCCTCTCAATGCAACATACTTCTCATGCTCCCAAATTCAGTCTACTGTACATTCCTGAGTGTGCGGACATCTTAACGTAGCTCAGTCCAGAGTCTTGACAGAGGAATACCCCCATCGGCCTGGGGGTTCACTTATATACATAGAGATTATACATAAAGACAGAAATCGTCCATTTGCCCTTGGTAGACTGACAGGCGAGTACAACATTTATACCAGAGGACTGAGATCAATCACAGCTGCAGCTCTAAAGATAAATATTAGGATATCAGGATCTTTGTAGGGATGCACCCATACCGGTATCGGTCCGATACTCTGCGCACGCACTCGTAATCGTACTCATAAAACAACTCCGATACAACTACACCCGATACCCCTTCAAGGAAGCGTCAATTGAGCCGGTAAGCTGCGGAGGAGGTTCAATACAACACGGGCAATTTGATAAAACATCTGAAGAACCTACAACACACAGAGTTCACTAATGCTAGCAGCGGTCAGTTGTTGATATTACAGGATGTCAACTGGTTCTCAGTGTGCTGGAACCAAGGGATGAGATTCCTAGCAGGGCATCTTCAGATATTCTGTTCAGTTTGTACTCCAGGATAACGCTAAAAATATGATTAATGCCAGGAGTGACGCCGGACTTCCTAACCTTCCGTGTGTCCACACGTCCTCCAGCTGGCTGTTAATGAGGGCACAGGGTCACAGGCTCACAGCTGATGATTCTGAGAAGCTTCTTTTCATCAAAAACGCCCCCTCACTTTTTCAAATCAGGCTTAGACCTCCTCACAGACAGAAGTTTGTGATGACACTGAAATATCACATCAGTTGTTGTGCTACAGTTGTATGTTGGTACTGAAATCCATTGAATTTTTTACATTTAAGTGAAATGTGTGGCAAGGCCATGTTTGTTTAAAAAAAACATACAGTTGAATGTTATAATGTCAGTAATGACAATTTGTTAACAGTCAGAAAGTGAAGAACAGCTGATGAAGTAAAACAGATGTTTACTGTGATGGCATTATTAAGTACTCATATCGGTACTCTGTATCGGCAAGTACCCATATCTGAGTACTTGGTCTGCAAAATAGTGGTATTGGTGCATTCCTAGATATTTGTATTCACACAGAGATAGAGACTGGTGTATTTATAGGATGTTTACTGAATGATCTCTGTCCAAAGTGAGGCTGGACTTCTTTTTTACTTGCTAACGCCTATTGATTGAAGATCAATCTTTCTTTTTTTATATAGTTAGAACACAGACAGATAGAAAAGCGTTTACCAGGAGCTTTATTGTGCTTTGATGTGCAGTTTCTAAAGCAGTCAACAATAATATGCTATTTTCCTACAATATAACTAATCACAGTAGAAATTGGTTACCAATAAATCATGTTGGCCAAAACCTGGACAGATGGACCAATAATCGCAAAAACAAATGTAATACTGGCCAAAAAAATATAAATAGAAATTCAATTTCTTATTTTATGAAGGAAAAGTAAGAAAAGATGTTCGTATTTGGCATCGTCATGTGAGTTCAAGACACTGGGCTTCTCTTCCAAACAATCATAAACAATCACATGGAACGAGAAAGTTTCAAAAATGTGTTATCCACGGAAGGTTTTTGTTACATTATTTTTAGGCATATCTGTTTTATCAGATAAGATGGCAGAGAGAGGGGATCACCCACAGAGTTCTAAATCAGCGCACTTGGACTGAACATTGTCTGAGAGAGAAGTAAATAGCACTCTTGCAGTGTTGTGTCGCAGCATTCCAGGGGTAAACTCAGGCCACGAGGTCTAAATCTCCTCTAAAACCTCCCCCTGACACGCACTGTATCTGCTGTTCAATTAGAATTCCCTAAGTAAAAGCACATGCTTGGTGAAATCCTGGACGAGACAGGGGGATGTGTCACAGAAAATGCGCTGGGTTCGTTTTGGAGCAAAAGATGTAAGTGTTTTTGCTTGAAAAAGTAAGTGGGAAAACAGGAAAAGTAGACTTGGGTGAAGTCGGGTGGACACGTGTACAGCACGGAAACTGTTCATGGTGACATGGAAAGACATTAACAAAACCACTAGAATGGCTCCATGGCTAAAATAACTCTGCACTTTCCATCTTTCTGAGGAAACACGCAAACCAATCAGCTGTCCGTGATGGTTAGACCATCAAAACAAGGCTTTCATTTATGTGCAAAGTTTAAATTCACGTTCATATTGTCAGTACTGACCTAAGCCCTGTTTAAAAACACACTGACAGAAGGCTGCCTACATGCAGTCAGACGCAGCAGGAATATTCTGGATGACAAAAATGTCTGTGGTGTCAGACGTGTTATTACAGAGACGTAAACAGCTTCAGTCATAACAACTCCTGTGTAGACTGTGGACTTTATTAGATGTGCTGGATTTAATTCAATGCTGTTTTTGTTTATCACCTCTATTAACAGGTAAGAACTTTTATCTGATTAGGAAGGAGAGGTGCTGCCAAGATGACAGCATCACACCACCCAGCAGGAGGGCTGCTGGGTGAAAAAAAAACAGGATGGAGAAAAGTGATCGAGGATGAGGTGAATCGACAAGGTGAACAGCGTGGAGATGAATGACTCGGCTTTGTGTCACTATCCTGGCCAGACATCTAAGATGACGTGATGATGACAAACCACAGTCATATCCTTCCTTCATCATAGGCCCATGAATACAGTTTGAGAGGACAAACTCTTCACTGTGCCAGAAATGTGGTCAACCTGTCTAAAAAAGGGCCTAACAATTGGCAGACAGAGCAGGTTTGATGTTCTTAATGTGCATTCCAAGCTGCCACAGCCTTAGGCTGGCATATGTTAATGCCAAACCTAACAGGAGATAAGAGCTTATCTACATCTCCCTCACCAGCGACAGCCCACCCACAAGCTTTCAACACAGCAGGAAGCAGCTGAATAGAATGAGATCAGCAGGGAAGGTCCCGAAAGTAATTATGACCTGACGATTCTTATATCCTCCAGTTCAACGACAGCCATCTGACTGTGTCTCAGTAATGAGGACATGGTACCAATCCTCAGGATGTGATACTAAAGACTAGGGCCAAACCCATATTGGATCTTTGGGGCAGATACATCAACATATCAGCCTATCAAACGATCAACAATATCTTACGCTTTAACATACTTTATGATCCAAAAATCAGGGCACTGAAAAGTAGACGTCACTTCGGCGTGGCTTAGGGGGTAAGGGTGATCGCCTAGCGATCGAAGGGTTGCCGGTTAGATCTTTGTCGAAGGTCCCTGAGCAAGACCCTGACCCCAAATTGCTCCCAACAAGCAAGTGGGCCTTGCGTGGTCACCTCGGCTGTCGATGTGCGAGTGTGTGTATGAATGGGTGAATGTGAGGCAAACATCGTAAAGCGCTTTGGATAAAAGCGCTATGGAAATGCAGTCGATTTACTTCACTCATTAGTTATTATAAATACGGGACTTTCTTAAGAGTAAATATTCTGAATTGTTTAGATCTGCGTGGAACCATTCACCATATTTCTTTTTTTTTGGCATAAATAGCAATAATCTACAAAAATCCTGACTCAAAATGTCCAATTAGCTCACTACGTACTGTCCTTAAGGTTTAAATTTCCATCAAATGTCCCTTAAGTCTGGACACCGGGATGAGAACTATCCTGCTTACTAACAAACAAATGAGACATGAAAACATTCTTGGTAGAGTTACTGACACAATAGCGCACCGATATTTTGACTTGTAGACTAAAATACATGTAATGCAATTCTTGACAGTGACCTCCTCCTTAGTTACAGCTCATGTAGCTTCTAGTGTCTTTTTACGAATGACTTTAAGGGCAGCTGAGGACATTTTGTGCCTCCTAGAATAAAATGTCAACAATAAAGCTATATATCATGATCCAAGATCACTGATTAATGGGAGTGAGTCACTGATTACTTCATCAAGTACTGGGATTTCTGGCTTTTAAAAGTGAATTTCCAGCCCATACTGGAACCAAAAGATGCCAATTTCTGGACTTGAAAACACTCCCAGCCTCTAATCTCACACACCACGGCGCTATTTATTAACAACCAGCATGACAGCATATTTCAGCTTTTTCAGCTAAGCCAAAGCAATACTGTAATTACGCTTATAAAACCAAAGTATAACTTCTTCGCTGGGTATTTGCTATTCTTCTTATGTTTGAATCTTTGACATTCTGCAGTAATTCAATAACAACGATGATGAGAGGGGTGCGGAATTTGTGGAGGAGGAGACAAGTAACTTCCTGTCAGTAGTACTTAGCTGTAACTGCATTGCAACAGCATCTTTAAATATAACCTATAATTATATGAAGCTATTATACGTCTATATATGTTACGAGTGTTAAGGTTAAAACAAATAATAAACTATCAATAATTACACCAGTTGGCAGTTTTTCCAGGCTTTAGTCAAACTGATGAAATGAAAACTGGAATAGTTTACATCTATGCAGTTCACATAGAAGAAAATCTGGACGCATTTTTATAATTCCCAATTCCATTCATGGTGTCCTGATTATCCTAATCAATTAAAAGCAATATAATCCCATTAGCAGTGAGTGTGTTCCCTGCGACCACACAGAGCAAGCTCATCTATTATCTCAGAAAGAGGAAAGGAAAGTGGGACACTAATGAGATTCCCTCCTTGTGCAACACACAGAGCCAGCGTGACGTTGGAGAATGATTCAGACATTTCTGTGGTCATCGGTGGAGCTGCAACGTCTCTGTTTGTTTCATCCGAGCATTTTCAGGCTCTGCTCCTCCAGTTTCGTACGGGTGAAGCGACAGCAAGATGGTGAACTTAAGAGCTGTGTCTCAGGGTGGATGCTGTCATGTGCACGATGGAAACACTTCTCTAACCTCATCTTGCTTTTGGACCGACAGTTCTGAACCACATTAGGAACTTTTTGAAACAGAACTACTTCACGTGCTTTGTCGTTTGGGCAACTTAGAGCGACCGAACCAAATGCACCCAAAGAAGGAAATTAAGGAAACTGGTGAGCGAGATGTTGGAGAAGAGATGAAGATAACTGGATGATAATCAGAAAGAAAAGAGTGGAAATGCAAGAAAACTAGTGAAGATCGTGGAGCTGGCAGATTAAACTGAGCTTGAAAGTCCAGTCCAGTTCAAGAATTCGAGAATGGACTGCAGGCACTTTGCATCGGACCCATCAGCAACGATTGTGGCATTATTTGGAATTAAATATTACATGATACACACTCCATAACGCTCAACAGTCGCATTTATACGAGCGGGTCCAACCATTAAGTTGGAAACTTGTGATGTGTGAATGTGGTATGATCCTCACTGGTGTAAATATAAGAACCTGTCGCACACACGGCCATTAACGGACCAACGTAAACCAACAAATATGCCATTTAAACACACACTCACCTGCAGATCAAAGAACTTGCTGTAGCGTCTGTAAATAATTTCTGTGCTGCCATCGCTCCAGGACACTTGGATGATGTAAACCTGGAAAAAATCAAAACATAAATAAGACATTAATAATCAAAGCCTCCTGGGGCATCACACACAGTGCCAGGAAGTGTGGCATGACAAAGGGCAGACAGGATATGGTTATAACTGTCATCCATTCACATGAAAAGCACGGGGGTGTCGGATGATTTCATTTCCCAATACATTTGCATCACTTCCTGCGAAAGAGGAAGTCGATGTGCAGAGCGTGTTTGACCCTGGTGTTCTTGCAAATGAAAGCTAGAGCAGAAACTATGAATCTATGAAAAACTAGAAAGGAAAAGTCTTTAGTTTTGCATCCTTTGAGTCACTTGTGATTGTACATGTGAATCTCTAAATATTGTCACTGCCAGATCAGCGCCTTCATCAATGAAACGACAGAAGAGAAGCATCTGATCCGTCCTTCACAGTCTGCCGGCCGGGCTTCGACCTCAACAAACTCCTTTTTTCTTCCCTAAAGAAGAATACGAGGAGAGGCAAGGAGGCCATTGGAAACTCCCTGGTGGCTAACTGTGTCTGGAAGAATGCTTCTGTTGGCCACACTCCCAGACCCTCTCAGGCCTCACTCGCTCTCTCGGGGCACTCCAGTCTCAATTTTGCCATCCGTGGACCAACTGTGGATGCACTACAAACCATCAAAGGAAGATGTCCCAAAACATATCTGATTTTTTGCAAAGAGAACACAAATACTGTACAAATATATAATGAATGTTTTTTGCCAGCCAAGGATATGTTCAAGTGAGCCAAATTTTCTACCATTGTGGATGTGTGTGTAAACTTTGACTGGTTCTTGCTATTTTACACACCAAGATAAAATAAGAATCTTTTTTTTTTTGGCCAATGCATTGATTTGTGTTATTTCTCGTCTTCTGAGAGCGCTTTGGGCAGGGTCGTGACCCGATGTTGTGTAGGCCTGTAAAGCCCGTCTAGTTTAGCTTTGTATGTGATAGAGATCTACCCAAAATAACTGAGCTCGAACTGCTGGATCGTCCATAGCTAAGAGTTATTCTTACCAAAAATGTGTTCACTCCCTTCTTACAGTCTGTAGGCATAATAATGATGAATTATCCCTCTAAACTCGCATACAAATCCAACAATGACAAACAAGGCCGAAGTCATTAAACGACAATAATTCTGCAACTCAGCAAAGATCATTCGTTGATGGAAACATTAATACTGCCAACACTCACAGTCATGGCTGTTCTGTTGTTTTGCCTTCAAGATATGTTAGCAGCTTAGAACCAGGTGATCAATCTTCAATCAGGAGTAATCAAACTAACGTACATGTTTTTGTGGGTGGGGGAAACAGGAGCAGCCCGAGGAAACCCACGCAGACACGGGGAGGACATGGGAACTTCAGGTGTGGAGGTCAATCCCGGGATTCAAACCCACAACCTTCTTGATGTGAGGCAACAGTGCTAACCACCACTCCACCGTGCCGCCAAAAGCACCTATAACAATACAGGCTGGAGCCGAGAGGAAAGAGACAGATGGAGACGACGCAGGACCTCTAAAACTCCTCGTCCTTGACCACTAACACCCATAGCGGCGAGGTCTGTTGGTCCTTGACCCCCAACCGGACACAGACATACAGCTTGGGAGCACTCACACCATGTATACGTATTCACAGATTGCAAACATGGAACCAACACTAACACCCGCTTGGCCTTTGGCAGAGGCTGTCATTGTTGGCCCTGTGGACTCGATGATGTCATCTGTTTGGCTTTAAATGGACACTGACACACACGCACGCACACACACACACACAAACACACAAGAATAAGATTTGAACAATAAGATAGAAATGATCTTTTTTGACATTACATCCCACATAAATGCTGCATTATTAGCAGGGAAGGAAGGTCAAAACATGAAAATACTCCTCCGTCTACCCTCAGACACATTCTCCTCCTCATCCTCATCCTATTCAAACTATTTAGTATTGAACTCACAGTATTTTCACCACTCATCCTCACAATTAATGTATCCAATTACTGTTAATGTCTATCAGCTACAGCACTACCGGATCGTATCAGCTGCATAAACGCACACAATCAACCAAGTGTACTGACAATGTCTTTAAAATTGCAAGACAACTGAGGTATAGAAGCTGAAAAGTTGATTTTTTATTTATAATTCAACAAACAGCACAATAACTGTCATAATGATACGAGGCAGTAATTGTTGGCTCGGCCCTTTGTTCAAACACGACTCCCTTGTTTTGTGTGCGCCGCTCAGATGTGTTTCGGAGTAAGCCTGAGAATCTGAAAGTGTGGATTGGATTCCCTGTACCTCCATATTGGTAAGTGGAGATAGAGTGTCATATACATATACATACATATGTATATGTATATATATATTGTACTGTTCAAAAGTCTTTGTCCCCCCTATCAAACCTGGTGTTTGTTGTTCTTTTTCCCAGCAGTCATTCTGACAGTAAATAGTAATGACAGTGGGACAAATCCAGGTGTTATCAATGACATTAATTGGGGATCCATTCCATTTAGGTTGAAGAGAGCCTGGTTCCAAGGGAGGTCCAACTAAATCCTGGACCCTTTGGACTGTAGAAGCTGTTCTTTTCTGATTTTTAATACTGCAGACACATTTCCTGTATTTTCCGGTTGGATTCTAATAAAGAGATAAGATAGCATTGATAAAACAGCAAATCTAATGGGGGACCAAGACTTCGGACCAGTACTGGATATCTATCTATATAAATAGATATATATATCTATAGATAGACACGGACGATATCTATAGATATCTATCTATATAGATATAGATATCTATAAATATATATTGGATATACACACTGCTACACTGCAGCTCTATACAACACCACATGTGTGAATTTGGTAACAGTCCCTTATGTTAATGTCCCAGTATCGTGTCACATGTCACCAATTCCATTAGAATGCTCCTTTATGACGTCATAACAAACTGTGGAGGAAGTTTAGTTGTTTTTTTTGGGTTTTTGTTTTTTAATAAATACATCACTGCTCCTTTAATTCTCAGCACTAACAAATGATCAAACTAACGCCACATTCCGTTGAATGGTGTCTGCCAAAGTACAACTTATATAAGAGTACAGCGGTGGAGTTTTGAAATCTTTTCAGTTTTCCCGTATGAAACTTCATCCATTAAGTGAGAGCTTGAACGCTGTAGAAGAGTGAAGTTTTCTACACTGGAGTCGTTTCGGAAAATTTAGCAAGCTGTAATTTGATCCGCTCTTTGTTTTGACTTTTCCCCGCAAACAAAGGCTGGAACCGGGACGTGAACCTCGACCTGCCCGCCCGCCCGCTGCTCCGCTCCACAAAGCGGCCGTGGCGACATGAAAAGCCGACTTACGTAGTGTTTGTTCGGATTCCTCCGTTTCTGGACGTCCTGCACTGTTACTTCGTGCACGGTGCGCCGTGGCATGATGTCCTCCCGGTCCGTCCGTGTCAGCGCTCGTGTCCGTGAAGAAGAAAAGTCCCCCGTAGCGGCGATCGAACCCTGATGGACAACGTTCCGCTGATCCGTGACCTGTGACTGCAGCCGTTAACCGTGAAGCAGCCTTGCTCTGACTTCCTGTCCCGCTGTCAGCCGCTCGGGAGTCTTGGGTTCGTCCGCCCGCTCGGTTGTCCGTTTCCCCGTCTTGTGCCTGGTCCTGCCCCGCTGACGGAGACAACCAAACTCCCAGCCTATCCCAGCTCGCCCACTCCGTTCTGCTTCAAAGACCAACCCTCCAATGCAGGCCCCCTGGGCCTGGGGGGGCCCCAGCCCCAGCCCCAACCTGTGGAGTGCTGGGCGGTGTGACCCCCCAAAGTTTCACGGTGTATCTCGGTGTTCTATGTGGGCCCGCACAGAATGTACTTTTTCAAAGACCGATTGTACAGAGCCCCCAAAGGTGACATATTTTTAATTATCTTGATTTATAAGATAAGATAAACTTTATTGATCCCACAGGTTACAGCAGCTCAAAAGAACAAGAAGTAAGCAATAGCTACTTATTCGACGGGAATTCTTACAGTGGTTGGAATGAAGGATAGAATAGTACTCAAGAAGCTACTACTAATCATTTATCTTGCTTACACACACTATTTATCTTGTGGGAACAAGCTACCATCTTGTGCATTTAATTGATTTACCCTGTGGGAACACATTATTACCTTGTGCTTCTAAGTTATTATTCCTGTGAGGACAAGATAATGTTCACATAAATTATTCATCTCGTGGGAACAAGTTAATATAATGTGAGCACAAGTTATTTATCTTGTGGGAACAAGCTAATATCTTTTGAGCACAATTGATTTCCCTTGTGGTAAGACATTATTATCTTGTACATCTACGTTATTTTTCTTGTCAGAACAAGATAATATCTTGAACACACAAATAATTTATCTTGAGGGAACAAGTTAGTATCAGCACAATAAAGGCATGACGGACCGATGCACTGAAGACCATGGGAGTGAGTTGTAGCTTTCAAGATTTTGTTGATTTCTTGAATATGTTTGAAACACGGTGTTGTGGTGGGTGAGCTGATTAAAGATTTTTTTCTTCCTCGCCGCACAAGGTAATTGTCACCTTTCCGAACTTCCATCAACATGGACATTATGATATCATATAAGATTGATTTGATTACCATAGGTGTAACTTTGACCCACGTACTTGCACCATGTCTAGAATAGGCTATTTCCTGTCACGGGTTAACAATGGTGTTAGGATCTTGTTGCTGTGTTAGCTAACTGTATTGAGTGAAGTGCTGAGGACAGACGTTTGTAGAGACTAGCACGGAGGTCCTGATTAGTTCACCCCATCGGGATTAATTACAGATACTGTTTTTAGCAACTTTGTGTGCAAATGTTTGATGGTAATTAAAAAATTGATACCTTGAGAAGTATTTCAGCCGGTTTGCTGGACCAGCGCTACTTTGAAGCTGTCAAGTATTTGCCCTTACTGTGATTAAAAAACAAAAATGCAGTTGAAGATCCATCGTCCTCTGAATAAACATGAGGTGTTGTATAATTACAGTGCGAGGCAAGTCTGAGAGAAATCCCCTTTGAACAGTTTGAATTGAAGTTCACTTACTTACTTTCCTATTTGTTTGATGTGCTGCTGCTCAATGTGAAAGTATATCAAAGGTAAACCTGCTGTGTGGAGCTCATTGGATAAAAGCTAATTGTTGCTGAAGCCAGATGTAACAAGTGTCCTTTTGTTGACTGAAAGGGGGGAAGAAATGAAGCGTTCCTACAATTTTTAAAGACTTTATTTCCAATTTTATTTTTTACAGGCAGGTTGCATGTCAATCAACATCACTGTAGACGTGCCAATGTTAGCCAAACGGCTAATTTTCAGCTGTTATTACCGGGCCAAGTGTTATAACTGTTAAATAGCCACTAAAAACAGAAAGGCATAAAAGAAATAGAAAAAAAAAACAAAAAAAGAATTAAAGCTGAGTATATATAAAGCATGAAAAAAAGGACAAATAGTTCATACAAAATGTGATTATACTGGAAAACATCTGAATAAAACTGAAGAATTTTCAAGGTAGGAATGACGTCATGAAACCAGTCACATGACAAATGTCCCTTTAAGTCATGCGATGCTGATGTAATGGGGAAAAAACGTGTGATTTGTTGCAGATAAGATGCTATGAAATTGAATTAGTGTTGTTATTTTCGTTCTTATGACAGTTTATATGATCTTATGCTGCTGCTGCTGTGTTGTTCTGCTGCACAGCACTCAAAAAAATACAACAACTGGCTCTGTGTAACATCTGCAGTGAGAGAGAGACTCGCCGAGACAAACTGATGATTTTGTTGAAAAAGGGCGCCATCTTCTGGTTTATACTGCTCATTACTTAAATACTGGAGATGTGGCAGCTGTCAGAGCGGGCGTTGTCCGACTGTTAACCCTTCAAACACCTGTAAAGTTCAGGCTTATTTCAGAAAACTCTTAGTCCCACTGTATGAGTTAAATGGTTAAGAAAAAAATTAAAATGCAAAAAATAGTGAAAAACATGAGCAAAGACATGAAAGTGAGAATTTATAGATGGATGATGGATGGATGGATGGATGGATGATAGATCGATAGATAGATAGATCGATAGATAGATAGAAAGATAGATAGATTAGATTAGATTAGATTAGATTAGATTAAGAATAACAATGTCAAACTTTAGAGCCATTAACAGCTGTGTTTGTGTCACGTAAATGGATAGAAATATTGAGGAATATTTTAAGGGAGACATCAAGGAGGATTTTGGTCAAGATTGCTGCAGTTTATATGAAAAAAATCAATCCATAATTTGATCCAGTTGTTTAAATTACAAACAAATGTACGTGTGTTATTAAGCTTTTCGTGAGGGCACTCTGCCTGATCAAATTGTCTCTTCCCACCTTTTACAGCAGTGTCTGTGCTTCCATGGCAGACAGATGGGATCCACAAGATTCACATTCGATCAAACTGTCTGGCTTCACGGCTCCGACCTACATTTAGACGCACCACTGCGGTTTCCTTTAGTATGCAGACACTTGAGGAAAGCTCTGATGATGGAAGTATTAATGAGAACTGGCTGTTTGGGTAGTTTAGGGCGCCCACTCTGTCCTGACCCAGAGACTACAACCCAGATCAATGAAAATGCCCTCAGGCCCTGCAAATATCCGGCTTTTAACTGTTTATTTATACTTCTAAATGGGTCTAATTTCTCTCAAGAACGTAGATTTCTGTCTCACCATCTCCTCTTAAGTATTCCACGGATGAGCAAGAGTCAGAATAAGATAAACAACCCTTAAGTAGGCGGATCTACAACAAAGTCAACAGCGTCATGAAGTGTGACGCGTCTCTAATGATCAGTGTCTCAGCATTAATGGGGTGTCGTGGAGAAGTAATGTGTCTCTGTGATTTCTAATCATGTCTGTGTTTCACACGCACATGAAAGGAGCTGACAGTACATGTGTTCTGCCTATAATAGAGTTCAATTAGGGGTAGAGGCAGAATGAGGAATAATGATGTTTACTGGGAGAGCCTTATCAACTCAGAATGTGGTAAAAATACACACACGCGAACTCACACGGCCACGAGACAAACAAATTGTAATGCGTGGCTTTGTTCTTTAATGATGGCCCATAGTGGGGATCATTACACGTGATCAGCTTTTAATGGGGTTTCACATGCAGCTGGGTCCTGGTGTCAGAGGCAAGCAGGAGTTCAGAGGCGTCTCTCCAGTGCCGGTTGGCTCTAATCCCCTCTAAATCACGGCTTCATCACCAAAGCCTGCATCCACTTTGCCCTGTCCACCGTCTTACATTACAGGAGATGACTTACAGAGAAACACTGAAATAAAAGAACACATTTTTCTCCCCCTCCAGGACAAATGACTGCGACTAATCTTTAACCATTGAACTCATTTCACCAGTCCGTCTTTCATTTAAACGCTGTGATGAATTGGTAATTGAGTACACGTTCACTTTAAGGCAAACTCTTCAAGGTTATTTAAAGGATTTTGGGTCAATTTAATGGCTCTTTTCACATTAGTAACCCATTAATAATAGAGTATGCCTTACAGAAAAGGCTTCTAAAAACTCAAAATTGTTAGGGAAGTTATGATAAGAAATCATAATAACCCATACATTTTTAATGTCCCCTAAAATGCTCTTCTAACAAGGAGAATATATATATATATATATATATATATAGCACATCATTCAAGACTGAAACAAAATGACAGAGCACAAAGGAGCCATGAAAAGCAGCCTCATTTTTATGCAGATTTTCATCATAAAGTCGACATTTTGTCATGTTTATCATCATTGAGGAGACTGACCCCATCATACTGGATGCCCTCGGGGGGCCCAGCTGACTCTCCGGACCCACCAGGGAGCCCAGAAATGGAGCATGGATTATTCTGTAGCCATCACACACCAAATCCCCTGTTTTATAAAGTCAGATTAGTGCCCCCATGCAACATACTGTATATACTGTATAGATAGATCCATGTATATGCATATATGTATATATGCATATACATATATAAATGCATACACATATATATATATATATATATGCTAGTATATGCTCGTATTACACAGAAACTTAATATGTGTGTAATGAAAGTCCCTCAAATAATCCACATCCAGCTCAGTTAAATGTTCTGATTTGACTTCGCATAATAAAGAGGAAACAGTTTTTGATTTTTATTGTTGTGTTTACTGTGTCATATACCTGACACGTGGGACTGCTGTGTTTTGGGCCCTGAGTGCTTGTCTGTCAGGCAGCGGCCCTGGCAGATGCCTCCCAGTCTGGTGCAGCTGGTGACAGTTCTTGGCCCCACTCCAGCTCCTCCATCTCCAGTCTCCTTGACCCTTTTCCTTGGAATCAAAGTCTTAAATCTCCTGCCTCTTGCTGTCTTCACTTTGACAGTGCTGTCAACATTTTTTTTTAAATCCTTTGCCCGTCCTGTTTTCATTTGTAAAGCACTACTCAACAGGACATCTGAAGGGCAAATGAAACATGCTTAGATTCTACAAAAGTATCCATCCATCCATCCATGCTAAACGTAAAAAGTGAAGACGAGTCAAGACGCAAGACATAAAACTATTCCCCGGAGCTTTCTGACTCACATTTTAGCAAAATCATCAAATTCCAAGTCACACCAAACTGCTGATGGCTCCAAAATGCCGCACAAAGCCCAGTAATAGTACTAAAGAAACCCAACACGCACGCTTGTCCTCCTCGACCAGACATTAGCGTTTGCCATTTAGAATTGTGGCTGTTAAATTAATGGAAAAACTTTAATTAGTTAATGGAAGAGACTTTTAATTGTGTTCTGTTCTAGTTGAATTGTCATAACATTTTCGTAGTATCAGAACAAAAATCGGTGGGAGCACGATCGCCTTGACACAGACACGCTCTTTGAGGACTACAGAGTCAACATTGAGTATTTCACGGCGTCTTCGTTCTGACAGAGTTATTATCTTTCTGCTCAGACACGAGTCTTTGCTCCTCATTAACATCATTAACCTCAAAAGCACAGCAAATATTTCAATCACGCTGGCCTGGCCCAGGATCACACACACTGGGCTCTGTGATTGAAAGAAGCTGGAGTCAGGATGGATGGAGTCAGATTGTATGGAGTGAGGTTGGATGGAGTCGGGTTGGATAGAGTCAGGATGGATGGAGTCAGGTTGGATGGAGTCAGGATGGATGGAGTCAGGTTGGATGGAGTCAGTATGGATGGAGTCAGGTTGGATGGAGTCGGGTTGGATAGAGTCAGGATGGATGGAGTCAGATTGGATGGAGTCAGGTTGGATGGAGTCAGGTTGGATGGATAGAGGCAGGGTGGAGTCAGGATGGATGGAGTCAGGCTGGATGGAGTCAGGATGGATGGAGTTGCGCTGGATAGA
>OMNV01029432.1:0-25128 GCA_900303265.1 Brotula barbata
GTTTGTTTCAAATTAATAATTGCCATGTCCTCAAATATGTTTGTGTCTCTTGTGAACCAGCAACCAATTGCTTTGGCTGTAATGAGATAAAAGGCAATTAGCAGGTTTACGTGACATCATGCTGTTTTAAGATAATTCAGTCAAAAATTATGGTCATCTTAAGCTGAACCATAACAGAGCTGAGTGAAGTAACAAAATTTGATCTTCCACTGCCTCAGCTTTTTTGTTTCAGCTCTTTATATTTGTAATGTAATATCGTTAGTCGTACTCTGTAGCAGCTCCTGATCGTGATGTGTTGTGCTGTCGCTTTCCGTCTAATGTAGGTGTTACTTTTTGTGATCAAATTCATGAAAATTTCAAATTCAGTGCAAACACAGGACACACCATTACCACTTTACCACCACTGTAGCACTGTAGACTTTCACTCCCATACGGTATTTCCTGTTGGAACTACAATATCGTAATTACGGTTGTTTTCCTTTTTCATTGTGGAAATGCAATCATGGAACTTTGGTACGCCTGAAAAGTCATAGAAAAACTAAAAGATATTTGTACATAAACATAGAGAGTAACAGTGATCCAAATTGATATTTTCCCTTTCAGACCCAGTGCCTGAAAAACCCAAGAAACCGTCTGGAGGTGGTTCCGGTAGGTTGGATTGTCATTGTGCATAAATAAAGTTATCTTCTTACAAATGAATATTCTGAGTAATAATCATCTGCTACCATTTGATATTTTCAGATGGCGGTGGCTTCAATCTGGACGATGCTCTTGGTCCAGGTAAAAGGAATGATTTGTTGGTCACAACAGATGCTCTTCAAGTGTAAATATCTTTGCCTACCAATTCATGATCTTCATGTCTGTCTTCCCTAGATACCAAGCCAAAACCTGACAAACCCGTAGTTAATCCACCTAACACTGGAGGAGGTAAGAGACGATGGCTCATTTTACGAGTTAAAACTGAATAAATGGAAGTTCTCAAGGCACTAGTATAAATGCATGGACACAGAACCAGCTCCCTATTGGGTTTCAAACCTAATTTTGAACTGTCAAAAATACGACATTCTTCATATATTCATAAAACAAATTAGACTAATTCAATTTGAAAATCAACCTTGTCCAAGCTTACCCCCAAAGTGAGTGTACTCACATTCATTTTCTTGGTATATTTTAGTTCACTTATATTTTTCCTGTATGAAAACAAACTGAATAAAGAGGTAAATGCAGCATCAGAACATTTTAGTTAGCAATTCAGCCCAAATAAAGCAAACTTGAGGCTTGAAAAAGTTTCAATAGTGTTTGTGTGTCATCATTCAGTGATGGTTCATTCAATTTTATCATTATTATCATTCAAAGGTGGATCACTTAGTGACGATGACTTGTTTGATATTGCTGGAGGTGGCTACAAACCAGAGGGCGGCAATTCAGGAGGAGGTAGGACAGTAATACTCCCATATATTCTTTAAACTGTATTCTTATTACAAAATGTGCTTCCAGTTTCCTCACTTTCTTTTTACTGAACATATAGGAGGTGTAGCATAGCGTAATTGTGATTTCAAAATCTCTAAATCCGATTTTGCAAAAAAAAAAAAACCTACACACATCTTATCAGCATCAAAATGTATTTAAAGTTAGCAAATCTCTTACTGCCAGTTTTTATTTTTTTGCCCTCCACAACTGGTGACTCAGATTTGACTCAGACAAAACATTTATTTATATTGGCATGGCAACAATGACAAATTCTGAACAGGGCTTCCCTAAACTGAGTGTACAGTAGGTCACTTGTTCATTCTCCCCAGTATTCTTTTGAGGAGAGACTGGCATTAGAGAGTTTGAGATTTTGAGATGTGGTTTCATAGCCTCTGCCTTTGTCGCGCAACACCTGAATGCCCTCCCACACAGTGGTAAGAGAACATCACTTCTGTGTCACGTGATGGGAAGTCTGTGGTGTGAAGTAGACTGTACTTGTTCTTTTGAGCCCTGAGTAACATTTTAAGTATTTTGGAACCCGTAGTTTTTCCAGCAGCAGTCCACAGTCGGGTGCCAAACATGATTAATATTCAATACTAATAAGTTATATTCATTACAGTTTCAATTTCTTTCAGTATTTTTGTGTGGTATTGGATTTTTTTCTACATCCCAGAGGTTTTAGATCAAGTTCTTCAAACAGAGAGGGACAATAAGCTCAGTTTACATATTTTTTAATTATCAGCTTTCAGAATTATACAGCAAACTTTTTATTTATTGTGTTTATTTTGATCAGTCTCACGATTGTTCAGTGTTAACGAACTGTAAACTTTCCAATCCAATCTGTGTGCATTGATTTTCACGAGTTTCTAAAATGAGACAAACCATATTTATTTAATTGAATTAAAAAATGGTTGATTTCCCCACCATTTTACATTCAACTGAGTCACATGATTGTCTGTTTCCATTTGCTCATTCAGACATGAACATGGAAACAATTACTTGTTCTTCTACCAAACAGAAAAAATGGAGGAGAAAAGCCAAAGCTTCCCAGTATAATCAGAGCCACGTGTGTGTTATTCACATTGGATTATACATTACGCAGCAGCATGGATGTGAAGCACAGTAACCTGGATGTTTTAAAAAAAAGACAGAAGTTAAATCAATCCCAGAATTCTCATTTGGGCTTTCTGAACTTTCTTTTAAATGCAGGTCATGGTGGGCGTAGTGACTACGATCCACATGGTATGTGTTTACACTCCTTTGCTTTTATTACTGGCTTTGTTCACCACTTTAATTTCCAGATTGTAGAATAACTGTGAACTTGAGAAACAGTTGACTGTGGAATTTCATCTCAATCATCAGCTGCTAACGTTTCAATGGCAGTAGTGAAATTATTTCCCCACCAGCGGCCTAACCCAAGGGATGAAGCCCTACACAGTACGGACTGGGTCATATGAGAATCCCGTCACAGTTACAGTTTTTATTATATATACGCATTCATAAATCCAGTCCAAGCAACACTTGCCCAGAAACATTCACTCTATTTTTCTGGCTTTTATTGTTGTGTCGGACAGCCTCATTGTATAACATTGTGTTGTAATTTAGTTTAACTCAGTGATGTTTTTGTACAAATTTCTACATTGTGTATTTTGGAATGCTTAACTGGTTGGATGGGCTTATGAAAGTCTTCACTATGAGAAGCATCCAGATCAGATCCTAAGATACTTTAACTGGTTCCATTCTGAAGGGAGTGCCCTTAAAGGGAACTCATTTCAATTATTTGCCAATTGTGGTTGTTAGCCCAGCTGGAAATTGTAAGGCACCTAGAGAAGTTAGTCCACAATCTGGTATAGCCAGGCTGCCTGGGTAAGGAGGAGGAATGCTCCTGAGGCCTACCCCTCCCTGCTTACTCCGCTTTCTCTCTGCTTCTTTGTGTACTAGCAGACTTGTTTATTTATTTATCAGCAAGGACAGTTCCGCAACTTTTGTATCAATTCTCCCGGGAGCTCATTTATTGACATGATTGTCTTTCCTGTACATACTGCATGATTTGTTCCATTATTCCCATTGCATGCTGTGCGTGTTTCCCCCTGGCCAAACAATAAATGCTTTCCCACTGAGTAAGATTTGTTAATGTTCAGAGTCGTATTGAACAATCTGGACTGTAAGTGGACTGATGCAAAATCTGAGTAATCAATAAGAACAGATTTTTTTTTGATGGTCAAGAAGTAGCTTTGTTTTTCATTACTTTTATTCTGCCGCCTTCAAGGAGCAAAAGCTTCCTTCACCCATGAAGTCCAGAGTACAGCCCAAATAATCCAGAAAAGGAGGGGATGTAGGTCATGAAAATTGCTCTTGGCTCACCTAGAAAAATATGACTCATCTGTTTTTGTTTTTCATTCTGCTTGTAGTGATTATTTTAACTCTACACTCCTCTAACAGTTATCGAAAAATGCCAGTACCAACCAAATTGTGTTACGGTTATAAAATATACACTTGATTTTTTTGACCTAATGAATTATTATTCAACATGTGGGATTGGGATTTTGACGGTTTCTATGTTTGGCATATATGGGACATTTTCTTTGTTTTGCTTCATACCTTATCATCATTGTCTGCTCTACATCAAAGATTTGAACTTGTGAACAAATTGCTTACTTTCGTCTTGATTATCTTTATTTTGTATTCCTTACAGATGGAGCAAACGATCCTCAAGGTAAATACAACTTAAAAATATTCTTCCTCTGTAGAAGGAAACACATTGGAAGCTCTCCTCTTCCTCTCATTGATTAGACATACATCATTGTGCCCCCCCTGTGGAAATTGTAATTTCTAAAGGGTTGGGCAGGAATTTCCTGTTTCCTGTCTCAGATGACGTATCACACACGAGATGCTTCTGTTCTTCTGCGTTTGAGCTCTTCTTATGAGACTGATTTGGTGTTTTGATGCATTGGAAGCTCTGCTGGCTTATCACAGAAGAATTGGGGACAAGTTAGGAGTGAAACTATGTCACTGGTCTTTGGTGATTCCCGTTAAAGGCATTACTTGGCAGATGATCTGGGGCTTTCATAAATGACGCATGGAGGAATCTGTGTGTCCCAAAATGTGCAAAATCTGATTTAAAAAAAGAACTAGAACTCTAGACCAATTAAACTGTTCATTACGAGTAATGAGTAAGTTGTAGCATTCTGGATTTATTTGGCATTCTCTTACCATGTCTGTAGTACTTTGAATGTACTCTGATGAATTGCTAAAACTTGGTAGAGTTGCACCTTTGAGGAATGAATTAGGGTTTAGGTAGAGGTTTTGGTACCCCGGTCTGGTTCTTCTGGCTAAAACCCTGCTACGATTGTGTCGTTGCAGATCCAGACCTTCTCTGGGGCCAATTCCTGAAGATGCTAAATGCTAACATGCCCGAGGAATTCTTTATGTGGATATCCAATTTAAAGCCAATGCTGATGTCCTTGTTAGAGCGGGCTATGGATCTGCTGCAGGCTATTCCATGATCCTTAGCGTGTCTCAGCAAACTATGTGTTTACATTCTGATTGGGTCTAAGGTCTGACCAGTGGTTGACAAATTGTAGTTATGTTGTGATCAGTCTTGACAAATACAGATGCTACAGTGGTGAAATAAAGGTAAAGTCTTGGAATTTGGAATGTTTTTTTCCAGGCTTGGAAATAACTTTAATGTTCGAGAAATTCTTAAATAATGATTGTGCTCTTGACAAGTCTGTAAATGGTTTCTGAAGTTTGTTGACAGAAAAAAATCAATACAGTGTTTGAGGTGTGCTACCAACCCTGAATTTGTCATTTCCCCCAACAAACTGTTTTGGATGATTATTTGACAGGATGCAAACAAGCCACAGTTCTGATTGGTTGTCACTAAATCATTTTCATCAGGAAGGTGCTGTCTGAAAACGACATTAATAGTAATGTGGCGTCCAAACAGCCACTGGAGGAATCAGCTTTATTGGCTTTATATTTGTTTAAGATTGGGATTGAAGCCATTATTGTTTAATGCCTGCTTGGACACAACACGATTTGAAGCTTAATTTTCAGATAGTCTGTGGACAGCACTACTTAAGGTGACTTTAGCCAATTGTGATGCAATATTTTGCTGCAAACCACCAGAAAATCAAGTAGAAAAATAGAACAGACGGTTTCACAAAGGCAGGATTACAGCTGTAACCAGAGGGTTTGGCATTTTCCTGTTTGTTGTTGCTCTGATGTCAGCAAATTGGTCTGTCACATGGGTGGTGGGAGGGTGTGGTGCATTGTAGGGTGTTTGAGATGCAGATGCATTGATGCATTATGAATTAGTCATAGCTCTGCTCCCATTTAAATAAAGCGAGTAATCAACTCAGTGACTTAGATATCATTTTCTATTATCGGTGACTGATATTAACCACATTTGGTTTAAAATATATTTCCAGGTGTGTGGGAGGCTTTAGTTGTGTATAATGGAAGGAAAGAGTCTGAGAAAGATATGAAATGGAGTTGAAAATTTATCTGGTTAGAGACAGATGGAATTTTCATGGAATCATATGGAAACGTCTTTGATTTTATTTAGAATTACTTTTTTGTACAGGCCTGCACAGTTTGTGATGTCAACATGAAGATTGCATTTCTTAAAACATGAATTTTTACATTGAAAAAGCTCCTGGTAGTCCACGTCCAAAATACCGGTTTCTTTAGAATGTGCATGCTGATTGTCAGTGTCATTCTCATTTGGCTTGAGCAGAAAAAGTCAACATATGACTATGAAAAACCCAGAGTCAGCATAACACACTGCTACTCAGTAAGAACCACCACGGTGTTAATGTGTCCCATACTGTGCAGGGTGTGCGCATTCCGTCTTCCCTCAATACTCCACCCTCTGTTCCTGTTTGTGCAGTGCCATCGCCCCTTTTCTTGTTTAAAGTGAAGTGGCAGTGTAATCAGAGCACCAATCCACAGGAAACCGTGTTTGTTTTTAATATATCCGTCCAAGTCTACTATCCGAAATGTTTAAAAGTGAAAGACTGATAGATAAAGACAGTAATCAAAAAAAATCTTGGGTACTCTAGTAGATAATCATTATGACTGTTTTCTGTTCACTTGTTTTATCCAGATGTATTTTCTATCATGTTTAGCTGAATAGTTTCTGTTTGCAGTAAATGTAGCATTTGCTTGTGTGCGGGTGAAAATAATTTTAGTATTAAAAAACTTTTTGGGATGGAGTTTGTTTCTCAGGGACATATGTGACATCACTTTTCTCCTCTTGTGCCTTCAGACAGCAGTAAAATCCTCCAACCAAACCTTTCATCCCGTCACTTAATTGATGTTATTGTATGCTATTTTTCTTTTACCTTAATTTAAAACCTGCTCAGTGATTAAGGGCAATTTTTTTATGAGTGATTTTGATTGATAGAACTGGATCACAAATGCAGTAGATTTAAAAAGTGGTGTTGCATGATATGCACATGGCGAAATAAGACAAAACTATATGCAAAGCTGACCTGCTGCCTCTTAAATGACGACAATGACTTCAGTTTGCGTGTTCAGCCTGTCATTAGTGAGTTCCTTTTTTTCCCACAGTGAATCTCCCAGTCTGACAGTAACGTTTCCATAGCGCCAAATGTAAAAATGATAGTTTGCATTAATTTCTACAGCATTTAGCAGAGAGCAAAAAGTTTTCTAAAACAATTTTAGCATTTCTGGAGAAAAAAATGAAAGTTTTTGTCGCAGTTTTCACCTCGTGTCATGACACGCCTCAGAGCTCTCACTCAGTAGCAGTCTGAACACATTCCTCATATATTGCTGTCAGCATTTACTGCACACATCCAGCAGCATATGGCACAAACTTTAAAGCACCTGGAAACATCTCAAATGTTTACTGTTTCTGTCATTGTGATTATTCAACTACTTTCAGCTTCCGAACCATGAGTACATTTTGAACTACCAGAATCTCTTGACTTGGTCTTGAGTCACAAATCTGCTGACTTAAGTTTTATATAATCCATAGAAACTTGCTTCATGAGTATGACACCACTCTGACTTGTGGCTTCACATGGACTTGATCCTCTTAAGCTGTAATGACTTTGTGCCTTCACCCAACCAAAGATTAAAAGTTGGACACTTAGACAACTAATACATTTTTGTAGTCATATCTGCCATATGTGTTTTCATCAAATTATGAATTTTATTCATACAATTATTATTATTATGTGTAAATTATGTATGTATAAATTGGCCAAACTGCTTTTGGCTACAGTGCAATTTTTTATTGGATTAATAATTTTTTACTGAATTTAATGGTTTTAAGGAAAATGAGAACTGGACTAGGTCACTGACATGTTTTTAGAGGTTAAAGCATATTTGTGATAGCTGGCATTCGCTTATCAGACCTCTCAAATATCACCGGAACACTGTACATGAATGCCAAAAATCTCAGGAATTCTTCCAAAATAATCTAGTTTTTCCTGAAAATCAGTACATTTTGCTGATGGACTCAATTCAATTTGACTTGTGGCCACACGTCTAGTGTAATAACTTCTGTTGAATTGGACTTCCTGGAGTGTGACTTGTGTGTGCCTCTGTTTGTGACTCTGATGTTGTTTGTTGTTTTTCTTTTGTTACCATCGCTGTGAATAGAATTAGTAGGAAGACTTCAGCATGCTGTGGTATATGGGTGCACAGTGTGTGAACCCTTCAGGGCCTATGTACATGCTCCGCATTTTCCAGCAGTAAGTCATGCCGTGGTTTTTTGCCTCCTGGCCAACGTCTTGTGTTTATACTCGACACACCTTCCACACTGAGTCACAGGCTCACTTTATGCCAGTCTAAAGAACAGAGAGGCTTAGCCGTGGTATTCTACTGTCTTAGTCTCATTATCATTTAGTTTTTATGGTCCTGCCCTGGCCTCGGGCTTGGGTGTGTCCACTTTTCCATCTTAGCACGTTTTCACGTGCTGCTTCTGTACATGTGATTCTCCTTTCTCCTTTTGTTATGTCCCATTCACAATTTCTGATTTGTGTATATCACCACAGGATGTTTGAACTTATGCATGTTTTCCTACGTTTTTATTTTCCAGTGCGTTTCGTTCACAGCATGTGACTGCCACCTTGTGGAACAATCACATTAGTACATTGATTTTCACTGTTGAATTCTTTTTAATAATGCTGAGTAAATGAATGGGTAATTGAGGCGACTTTAAGGCCATCAGTTCAGGATAATCTAAAGCAAACTAAAATTGAGTAGATCAACCCTTACATAAGCTTTATTCTCTCTTTATTCTAGATATGCATCAATTTATACAGACGTCCTCAGAATGCATCCTTGGAAACTTTGGGCTTTTCATTACAATGTAAAATAAAAATTGATCTCAATGTTTACAAAGTTACAAATTTAATTTATATAGTACTTTTTCTACATGGAGTCAACTCAGAATGCTTTCTAGGAACATTTGAAAGAAGTAAAGAAAAAATATCAATGTAGAAATTAGAATGGGCGAGGGGGTTACACATTTAATCTGTTTGTTGAAACTTTATGACGCTTGGTGAAATATTAAAAAATAAGATAATATACAGTATATCAGTATTTCCAAACATAGCTGAGCTCAGTCTTTTTTTCTTTTCTTTTTTCTTAGCAAAAGCTGGCTCTGGACCGATTGCAGGAATTGTGAGTGCTGTAGGTGTTGCACTATTGGGTGCAGCATCCAGTTACTTCGCTTACCAGAAGAAGAAACTCTGTTTCAAGATTCAGGGAGGTCAGTATACTTCAGTGGCATGTTCGGGATTCATCATAAATGTCATTTGATTATACACCCAATGTGTTCAAAGACGTCCTCATCAAGACAAAATTGTTGATTTTTCAGGTGGAGACGTAGAGAGCGGCAGAGGCCAGCATCGTACTCGTAATGATCCTCATGGTATGTAGCATCTCTCATATTGTTTTGTACTGTATAGAAAGAAATGTATAAAATATTACTGCTAGCATTGAATCTGTAAAGATGTGCTTTGGTGCTCACATCCGCCTACGTCACCGTTGTCATCATTATCATTGAATATCTTAGTTAGACAAGGAAATTGCTGGAGACCCGTCAACAGAATAGGATATTGATTCAGACTTTTTCAAGGTATTATGATTCTGTAAGTATTGTGTTTTGACAGTCCAGTATTTTGCAGATTTTTAAACATTTTTTCTTATATAAAAATGAAAATCTTGCTTTAGCCGTTTTAATTGAGGAAAAGTTCTGTCTACAAACTTTGTTGTGTTATTTACTCAGTAAAACACTTTGAGGAGAATGTTTTTAATTAGATTCACACAAGCTGAGGGGCTGCTGTGTGTTGTTACGTGCTTGTTTGTTCCAGTCTTAAAACAAAACCTGTCTGGGCCCAAGATAGCTAGCTAACGTCATCTAAATTCACGTTTAGATGTACTCATTTGACAGACATTTTTATATTTAGCGACCAACAAGCGTGAAACAACACAGCCAGTTTGGTAAATCAAACAGTTCACCGCTACGTGCGAGGCTATCAAGTCACTCGCTATCAACATTAGTTATCGACATAACTCGAGAAGAAGAAGGATTGCAGCCCCTTCTCGGGAGAAAATCATTAATCATTTGTCTCAAGAATCAAGATTAATAATAGTATCAATCTTTTTTCTACCACCCCGTATGGGCAAAGGTCTTTGCAAATCAACTAAGCAATAAATAGGTGTGTTGGGTAATTTGCATGGAATTGTACTAACATTACAGGACTTAGATTGTCTTAATTTAACTGCAGCAGTGTTTGTCAAATCAAATCACAATTTATGACCGGATCCATTTTTCACGCTGCACCTCTAATAGCAGGGAACACATTCAGAGTAATTGTTTCCTGTTTCAAATGTTGATGCATTATTGTATGGGAAGTCTGACATCTGCTGGTCAAATGAAGGTACTGAACTGGATTTGTGATTGTCAAAATCTAGTTACACGTTCATCCTCTGAACCTGCCAGGTTAATAGATGGCTTCTCTCTAATTTCAGCTTTTAGCGACCTGCTCAGGACTTCCTAGATGACCTTTCCATTTGGAAATAAGAAGTTTACGTCAGTCAAGCTATGCCGTGGTTCATCCCTTATTGTAAATTTACATTTAAGGATTTTGAGTACAGCTGCTGCAATGACTCTGGTGATTTGGCACAAAGCTTTGTGTTTGTCAGCTTTTGCTGTGACTTACTGCTTATACATATAAATGCATTGCCACCGCTCCGTAGTAAAAAAACAAAACATAAATATACCCACTTGAAATTTCATGGATATTTCTAGTTATTTGGTGTCCAATTTCTAAATGAAGATATAAAACAGAGACGGATGTTTTCAGTCACAGATATGATGCTGTGCACTTGGTGTCTAAATTTTGTCCATTGAAAGGATTACACAAGGCATCTGCTCGGTGCAGAAAATAAGATTTGGTTTTTTGCACCTTTTTTCTGAAAGTCTGCCCCAAATGTATGACACTGGATCCAGAATCCAGCAGAAGGAGTTCACTTTTCACATGATGTGCTTTGATAGAAAGTAAGAGGTCATCAAAGAAGCGTACAGAAGGAAAAAACACATTTATACTGCTGCCTCTTAGCTCGTTTAGCAATTATGATCACTAGTTAACATTCATATAGCCTGCATTCACTATCATCCTGTTATCTGTGCTCCTGTTATGATGCAGAAATATTGAAATGAGCTGTAAATACTTGAGCATATATATATATATATATATGTATAGATAACATTACAACATTACACTATGGTTTTCTGTGTCCATGAATGATTATCTCAGTTTGAAGTGTATTTTGGGAGACGTTTTTATTCAAACTACGATACGTTAGACTTTATCCAGTTGTATATTGATTTGAATGTTAGTTTTGTTTGAGTGATTTTATGGTACATGTATGTGTTTTCAATAAAGAGGTGCTGAGAGGTCCATCTCTGTTGTCTTGTCGCCACTTTTTTCTTAATTACCAACTCAACTGTTTGGAATTCGATTTTAATGTTGTTAACTAGACAAAGTTTAGGAAAGCTATGAAAATAATATGGGGTAATATGCCAATCACAATGAAAAAATAGCTGCCACATTAATGGGATAACCACACTGTATTAAGTTCAGAATTTCTGCTGTCATGAAAATGCTGGAAGTCATAAATGTTCTAAATGTGCATTCTGGGCTTGATGAAATATCCAAAAAATTATGGTGAAGTCATGGACTTTATTAATAATGACTGTAATCTTGACAAATCAAGCCAAAATCTAAGAAGGGAAAGCATCATTTTAGGAACACAGAATGATGGTTGCTAAGCACCAGATGTATTTGTTGATGGGGGAATATAGTCAAATAGGCAATACTCTGTCATTCATAAATGTGCATCTGAGTTGCAAGAGGCATAATTGTAGTTTGCATGTCAGGTAAATTATATGATTTTATTCGTATTTGGGATAAATTTAGAGTAATTTTTCAAACCGTATTTACAAATTGTTAATGATCAATAAATCTGATATTAAACCTCCTCAGTCAATTAATCAGTTTATTTATGGCAAGTTTTAAACTGAAATAGTTCCCTTCTGTTTGTCACTCACACGCTGCTTCTGTGCTCCCCCTGTGTTTGAATCTAATAAAATTAATTGCATTCCCCATGAAATTGGATGTGAGCTGAGTGTGTTCAGACATCCCTTGCGTATTAATTTACAGCTGGTAATTGGCTGGACATGTAGCAGCACAGATCTGCTGTTATGTGCACCTCTGCTTATTAAACTATGAAAGGAGTTAATTAGGCAGCTATGGAAAAGCCACAAGAATGAGTGTCATGCATGGTGGTTGACTCATTGCCAATTATATGCGGTTCATACAGTACAGAAATACATTTCCAGGCCTTAAACCAACTTTGATAAGCTCTACATACATGCCTAACTCGCTACTGGAACACGGAACACAAAACATCAAATGCCTCAGCAGCCATCAGCATGCAAAGGTCGAGCTATTGCACAACCCCTGGCAAAAGTCACGTTCTGATGGTTGAATGACCATTTGAACAAACAGATGAGCTTACAGACTGGGAGGATCTGCCGTTAAAACCCAATGGGACGTGACTTCATGTTGCAGCTGCTTCAAGACACAGCAATCACATGGACTCAGCCGCTCGCTTGAGTTTGACAACTACAGGACGAGGATGTTGACTCGATGAGAAGTTTTCTGCAGAAACATATTTGCAAATATCTGATCCTTTTTAAGTGGAATAATAGAGTATTTTTGAGGGATCAACAATGTCAGGTAGGTGTTAACTGAGTCCTGGTTGACAGTATCTGAAATTATATATCACTGATATTCAAAATTAGATAATGAGTAGTCAAATGGAAAATATTGTAGTTCAATGTGATGATGATTGGTGTTTTTATTATATTTAAGTATATTTGTATTTTTGACTTGTAGAATGCCTTCCGCTAACTTGTTACAACAAAAAATGCATCTAAATAACCTAAGGCCCACCGCTGATTGTTTAAAAAATTCTGAAATAAATGAGAGAACGGGAGAAAAAAAAATATTATGACAAAAAATGGATAAAAAATAAACTGGACCATAGATGTGTGTATGCCAATGTAAATAATTTATGGAAAATCTTGAGCACTTTTAGATGTTTAGAAAAAAAACTTGCTTTGTAAATTACAAAGAAAATGGATTTTAACCCAAGCAACACTGTTAGCCTGTTTAGAAGAAGGCACTCTGAGACGCAGTGGTTGAGAATGAGTAACACCGTATTCCTCAATATAAAATATTCACATTCACATTATAATGCAGAATACACAGAAATCTCTACATACATTCATGAATCTGAGGAAAATATATTATTATGTACAATACATTTGTACTATGAACACTTTTTTACTGTGATTCCGTTAGTATTCTAGATTTGTTGAGCATATAAATTGTTTTTTATTCTATTTTTTTTTTTTACATTCATTCATCTACTTAGTGGAAATGTAATTGATCAAAACATGATGTCCCATCATAGAATAGATTAAAAAGGTGTCATTACCGTTTCAGACGCAGGAGATACTCGGGGTACCAAGAACAGTGAGACTGCTGCTAGGTTCTTTAGGGTTCTGTTGCTCTCCTGATGCGTCCTGTCTAACATCCGTCAGGCCGCCATGACCTTAAGAAAACATTAGCCGACATATCTTGCAGTTGACCTTGTATTCCGAGTATTTGAATCTTCCCACTCACGCCAGTATTTTGGCATCCATTTCCGTTTCTCTCCCAGGGTGCCTCTGAGAGTTCAGGTCCCGCCCCTACTCTACCGCTGATTGGCTCTAACCATAACATTCCTACCCAATCCCTAACCACCTAACTCCTCTTGCTTAGCAAACTGGACCTAACCAACGAAGGTAGTGAGTACCAGCCAATCAGAGACAGAGGTGGGCGGGTCTTTGCGTTTGCATGCTGGGAGATGAAAATACGGAACAAATCGCGTACCGTATTGACTCAAAACGAGACGCAAGACTTACCTGTCCACCACAGGACGATTCCATATTTTACAGGACGGGTTACGAAGAACCAAACAAGCCACCCGCCATGTTTTCTTCTTTCTGCGCTTCAGAGCATACATAAGGACGCAATACTGCCTTGAAATGTAAAAAAAGCTGACATACTATTCAGTAAAATAAAAAAGCTGTCAGAGTTAGAGAGACTTCATCATATCCATCCCAACATGTCTGATTAAACATCAACATATTTTTTTTAAAGCCAACGGCTACTTGATGTGTAGCTGACTTATGTCTGTTCTCCATCCAGCTCATGAGGCCTTCGTCACCTTGGCCACCACCAACGCCTACTGCAAGGGAGCCACAGTGGTAGCCCGGACTTTACGGCGACATGGGACGACTCGCAGCATTGTTGTCCTGGTCACACCAAATGTCTCAGAGGACTCACGGTGAAAATATGTCTTTTGTCCATTTTATTTTTCTCAAAACAAATCATTGCTGTGACAAGGGAAACTCATACCCAATGTGTGTTTAGGCCAGAGCCTCTAGTTTGGGATAAAAATCAGCTACATGAGCTAGAACAGGAATAAAGGGAGTACAACACAAACTATGTCTTAAAAACAAATTATGATAATATATTTTGTAGTTTTATGTATTATGTATTATATTACACATTTAATGTACCAAAAATGTCTAAATGATCCCACATCATTTACTCTTCCAACATTATTTAAGTGTGAAATTGAAATTGTGATGAATGTATCTGAAATTGTTCAATAATCATATGCTGTTTGCCCTAAAGTCCACCCAATTACATATGAATTTACTGATTTTTTTAGTACAATGTTGAAACGGGACCACAACCTCAGGCATGCAGTCTAAATCACAGGTGCAAAGCCTGGAGCAAACAAACAAGGGTCAAACAGTCAAACAAAACCGGCAAGGTTACTCAGTGTCAGCCAGAAGGTAAAGCCAGACAAATGGCTCATTTGGTTGTCATAGGAAATAGAAAGCAGTGCAACGTTAGAAACTATTACGAGAGCACAAGGAAAACTGGATAATGGCATAAAACCTGAGAGCTCAAAAGTGCTCATGGTGGAATTGTCTGAAGTTGTTTGAAAGTCACTGGAACATTTCTGGAATGAAAAGTCTGATAGGTAGGCTGAGCAGTACCCGCTGGACACCTGTCCAAAGTCTGGAACAGATGGGTACATGGTCACGTGATGTTGTTGTGATGTTAAAATAATGAGAATATCTGCACTGGATCAAACATCAGACCTTCACTGCCATTTTACTCTTATTTTAAATTAGTGCATCCTTCCATTATCTGGATCATATACTGTAGGAGTCCCAGATTTCCCATGCTTGTCCACATCTTGTTGTTTTTAAGTATAATGTGGCCAATGGCCACAAAATGCTTCCATAATAACAATAATAATAATAATAATAAAAGTAGCAATAATAATAATACTTTACGATACTAGTACTGTATAATGTGGCCAGTATAGTGATCACATAGTGGATCAGATATGTATCAGCTTTAGGGTGACAAATGCAAGTGGCCCAAATTGTTTAAGAGAAGAAAATACAATCTAGGACACATCTGACATTACAGGGCTCTCTGTGGGGCAGATATATTGGGATGCTCCTGCTTAAAGACATTAGAAGTGTTTTAGTGGAAAAAGGTCATGTATGGTAAAAGACATCTCTGAAATGTATCTTTTATTATTTTTACTTTTCATAGTTTTTGATGGTAATTATGCAGTTGACATTGTGAAATTATTATATATTATATATAGTTCACATAATATCAGCTGTAAGCAATCAGGGAATATTATGACGCTTTTGGCCTGTAGGCGGTGCTAGAGTGCCATGATAAATTTAAAGGACTGTGGAATTGTGACTGTAGCACCGTTTATCTTTGTACAAACCCCAGGATGTAGACACTCTGATGATATTTGAAGATGAAGATTCTAAAAATGCAATACAATATACCATATTACAATATTTGCACCCAATTATGTTGATATGGATGTGGATATAATTTTCTACATGTATTGTCATCAATGTCAGACATATTAGTCTAATGTTACTCCTCATCTCCTAAAGGTTGACCCTTAAAAATCTGTTCGATGAGGTCATCCTGGTCGACGTGGCGAACAGTGAGGGGCAGCTCCACCATTCCTTGATCCAACGTCCTGAGCTCGGCATGACATTTGCCAAGATCCACAGTTGGACCCTGACCCAGTACACCAAATGTGTCTTTCTGGAGGCGGACACTCTGGTGAGTCTCCAGGAAATATAAGTGTCAGATTGTACTACATAATTGTGCACACATTACTCTGATTTGGTGTTTAACTCAGTGTGTGTTATGATTATGTTATGATTGATTAAGAGGACTTTCAGGTAACCTGAAATTTTAAATTGTTGTTAATCTTACTTAATCAACCATATTTGAGTGATGTTGCAATCCTTTTCTCTCTTCTGTTTGTGTGTGAGAGTGACATTACACAATGTCAATATGAATTCAAGAAATCTGCATCTATCAGCGCTAATTTGACTTCATGGAACCAAATTTTAATTCTGTAAATGGTCCAATCAGAGCTACAATTATATTAATCTTAATCTATCAATCTGTCTACAGCTGATTATTATAAACAGTTAGCCTGCAAAATCAATAGCAGGTTATGAGGTGCTGACCCTCTGCTGGTCACATAGAGACCTTTGACTGTTAGCAGGGACGTATTTGAAGGCCGGGCTGAGTAAATAAGAGATGAAAACAGGGTCAGTCCTGCATTGATGTATGTTACATATACGTATATAAAAAACCATGGAGCCACATGTTATATAAGGAGGCGCCAAAAAGGACCAAATGACATCAAAAGACACTGTGTTGCTCCAGGGTATACCACTACATTACTGACTTGTAGGTAATACAGTATATGCTTATTTACTGTAGTATAGTATTGTATGTATATGCTTAAATTAGGCTTCATTCTAGAGGGAGGTCCAATCATTGTTTTGAAAATAATAAGTAAGTGTAAAGTCTTGGCATTCAAGTTCAAGTCTTTTTTTTTAAAATACACTGATGTGTAGGGGGTAAATACAACATCAGTGCAATTTCTATAAAAAATTGTTTCCATCTTAATGAACTTGTCGGTGAAATCACAAAATTAAAAGTTTGATGTCAGTATTATACTAGTAAGGGCTTTACTATACTATCATCAATATGGCTATTTTGCAAGGTTTAAATTTGAAAAGACATGTTTAGGTGCAACTGATCTGAACTACACCGACCTACACAAACAGGCCTTCTATACAAACACACACACACACACACACAGACACACAAACTTTACTTTAGGTCTGCCTGACCTTTCAGATTCTGTGTAACGTGGATGAGCTGTTTGATAGGGAAGAGCTCTCAGCAGCCCCACATCCAGCCTGGCCGGACTGCTTCGACTCTGGGGTGTTTGTTTTCCGACCGTCCCTGGACACCCACGCCAGGCTCCTGGATTACGCAGTGCAGTATGGCAGCTTTGATGGTACGAATGCATGAGATCTTTGAAGGATGGAGCTCAGACAAACAAACACTGGAGACCACAGTGGAATACATGCATACAAAATCAAAAGAAAAACACAAGGAAGCAGAGAAAAAAGGAACTTTGGTTCAAATATTCCCTTTCTGTGTATTTGTGTGTGTGTGTGTGTTAAATTCCCAACGGTATTCATCCGTCCTTTGTTTCTTTCTGACATACTTCTTATTGAATATGTTATATACCTACTAGCTTGAGATCAAATATGATATGGACATGCTTGCCTGAATTGAAAACCACAGAATCAGTCCTTTAAGAACAGATGGATATTGATGGGGTTTTCTTCCAGGAGGAGACCTGGGACTCTTAAACCGTTTCTTTAGCAGCTGGCCAGTGGAAGACATCAGCAAACACCTGCCCTTTATCTACAACCTCAGTTTCAGCACAGTCTACACCTACCTCCCTGCTTTCTTACAGTGAGTGCTCCTGTACTACCAGCCTGTGGACATATTTTATCACAGATATCCAGCTATGGCATCAGCAGTTCGTCATGTCATACTTGTCCATTTAAACTTGACTCGCCTCGTCTTAATGCATGTAGCATCCTTTGAAATGCTCGTATCCTCCTCTCTTGAAAACTGTGGCCTCTTTCCCTCGAGTTGACTACTACAAAAACTTGGGCTAATGGTTAACGACTCCATATGTAGCTAAACATTACACAGAATACATGAAAGCTGTGTTGTATCCATGTGTTGTAGGGTATCCACACAAAGCCAGAGATGAACATTCATGCCAGGCATTATTACCAAGTATATGGTATCAAATTGCCATAAATTGACTGAATGTTTTATCTGGAATAATCTTAGCCTGATTAAGCTCTTAGTCAGACTATTGGATGTGTGTCATGATCACACCCTGGATCATCCTTATTGTCAGTCTAATATCAGCCAATTGACATCCATGGCCCATTTAAACATAGTTATTGTAAATAACATCTTTGTAATGTTGCTGAGCGAATGATATCCCTCATCTTATTTGGACATGTTCGGAGTACATTCTGTGCACAGTATCCAGACACATCTATGTTTGTGACCTGTGTACGACTGAGTCAATGCTGTGTTTCATTGCTGGCACAGGTTTGGGCACAATGCAAAGATTGTCCATTTCCATGGAGTTAAACCTTGGAGCTCTGACTTCGACTCCCAGATGGATGAGAACCAGTCACACACAATGGGACGCTTCATGGCCCAGTGGTGGAAGGAGTACCACGGTCACATGAATTCACATCTACCAGTGGAACTGCCTGCTCGAGATTGTGACAGAATCCAGCAAGTATGGACATCCACACATTTTCAAATAGTAATTTATCTCCTTTTGGATGGCTGCATTATGGCAAATGTCATTCAGTGGGGAATATAGAGGTTTTCATCGCCAGGCCCTCTTACTGCGTATGACTGCTCCTAGTGATTACCTCTGTGTTATCATGGTACATCAGTCAGAAAAAGGAAACCATAGTACTTTAAATGAAAGTACATGAATTCTATGCTCATTTTCAAGAATTCTACGAGCCAGTGTGACGGAGTTACACACATTGAAGCACATAAAACTGCCTCTATTGATAAATAAATGTACTTTGTTTACTCTGTGTTCTGCCTTATAGGTTCGGTGCCCTAGTATGGGTTCCAGTATTGGAATATTTGGTCACCAAAACTGTTTCATCCATAATCAGTAATGCAAGGCACAATTTTCAACTACAGCAAGTAGTGGCCATCAATAAACTACATGTTCAAAAAGAAGGCCTGTGTCTGAGAATTGACACAATTGACATTTATGTTGTACATGATAGCTATTGACCAATCACATCCTCGTTTCAGATCACAAATGGCAAAATAGCTCAGGTAATGCTACATTGTCCAATAACAAAACTAATAGTAATAATAAACCTAATATTGGAATATTAAATAATATTGGATACTGGAACGGTAAGGGAAACTATGTCTATGTCTACATTTGCTGGTAATGTTTTGTCCTTTTGTACAAATTGTCCGGTAATTTTACAGACAAAATTTTAATGAAGTCTGCCAGTACCTATGCAGGTTTCTAACATTAAAAATATTTCCTTTTGACATAAAGACTGGCTGTAACGCACCAAACAGGACACTAAACACAATCTCACTTTGCAGATCCATGAAAGAGAAGCCAAGATGACGTTTAGGGAAAATATTGACAGTTGCAATTCATTGCTTGCATATTTTGCACCGCCTTCTGAGGAGCTTCACTTGCCATCTGAACTGCAAGAGACGGTAAGATTAAATCTTAAGAGATTTAGCTGTTGATGATAATTCAGTTTACTTTGATTTTCATTGCCTGTGGAACTAGAGGTATGTGGGTGTTCTTGTAATGGCTGTCAAGGAAGCAGCTGCCCAGTTCTGAACGCATGTTGTTGGTACTAACTTCCTGGTTTATGACTCATTGTTAGACCTGCATGGTTTGGTTTGGTTTGATCAGACAAAGGATAATATATATACATATATACATATAATATCTCCCGGTAACTTTTGGCCTTAGCAGCAAACATACTCAGATGTGGACCGAAACAACAAAACTGAGACAGATTTGAAGAGTTCCAGTTCTGAACCAACTCTGGAGCAGTATGCCCAAAATCTCCCCATGGTTTGTATAAGTCCATAAGGTATACTCGAGAGCGTGCGTTTTATGATTAGTGTTTTGATTACTTTCTATTTATTAACAATTAAATTCTCAAGTTTATGGATATTCCAAATAATAAAAAAAATAGTACTTCATAAATGAGTGAAATTAAAATGTATACTTGTCAGTAAACGTGTCAGTGAAATGATCCTGTGTGCTTCCTGCAGATTACAGATGAAGAAAAACAACCGCAGAGAGAGGACGAAGAGTCAGGAGGCCCCGAAAAGTCAACGATCCAGGAGACCTCTTTGGGTGCAGAAGGGTCAGAAAACCACGGTTCCACGTCAGACACAGATACAGATCCTGTACGTAAATCATACTGGTCTTTGGGATTCTATACATATATACATATATATGAATAGCAAGTCAACTCCTGATTCAAAATAACTTTATTAACAAGTTTGAGCATTTACACCCAGATAGTTGGGGCTGAGTTGTTATCGATGAGTCAGAGCACATCTGCGTGTGCTGTGGCAGAGATCCCTTCATAAAAGACACAGTTGATCGCAATAAACTAGAAGAGGTCAGTGTATGCAGTTGTGATTTACACGTTTGGAGCATGACAAAGAGTGTTTGAAAGAGCTGGAAGCCGATGGATCAAACAAATTGTGATGTTTCTTGTTGTAAACTCCCTTCATTTTTTTCTTCTATTCCCTCAATGCAGAGAGCTACAGAAATAGAGGACAAGGAGCACCGCAGGCTGTGGGAGGCTGGACACGTTGAGTATCTGGGCAGAGATGCGTTCTATTACATCCAGAAAAAACTGGATGACTTCCTGGATTAAACTGAACCGGTCTTTCAGCTGTCATTTAAATCTAATCCCATTTATAATAGTATGTAATGTACCACTCAAGCTGGGAATCATTTATGGCAGTATTTTTTTTTAATATGCATGTATGTATGCCACTCACACACATCTGTGTGTGTGTGTGTGGGCGTGTGTGTGTGTGTTACATTATACTACCATACCATCTGTCTTAACTATGGAACTGACAACACCTGACTGGCCTATTGGCATATTATGCATATTACGCAAACATATTTCAATCAATCCAGCCAAAACAGACACACACACACACCTCCTTACATTCAAATCACCTGCTGGTCATTAATACCACTAACAACAGTAGGGCACAACATGACAGGTTTTTTACATCCTTTATGCACTTTACATGACATCAGTAATGATATTATCATAAAATATAAATATTTCAATGTGAATTTTTTCCAACATCAAGCAGGCGTATATAGTCACACCTCCAAACTTCAGCCAATGGTGGAATTCAGGCGGCACATAGATATTGATCCTGATCAATCTATTGATAGAATTTAGGTATCTGGATATGGTGGACGAAATTAAATTAGATCTTCAAACTTTAACCTGTGTGGCATTGGTGGCACTATTCAGTGAAACCAGGCTGCTTTCAGAGGTGACTGTCAAAACATCCACTCTGGAAAGTTTGAGGTTTGGGGAAAGTGCTGGGAGTGGTAATAAAGTGTGGGAGACAATCTTTAAATACCATTTTTCATACTAAGAAGTGTGAACATTTTTGCATTCATTCTCAAAGGAATATGATGAATCATTTATGTTCCCTCGATAAGACTGAATCAGCCTGCTCTCCTCATGTTTTCTACTCTGCAATCACAATTTATGTGCATTGCAGCATTTTCTGCTAAGTCAGGAAGTATGCAGCAGCAAAATGTGTCAGGGTGGAGCGTTGGAAATGAGTATTGAGATATTTCCCTTAACTTAAAGACTGCTAATGTCAATTTAAGCTCAATTTGATGCCATCACTCATCACTCTGTCTTTCCCTGTAAATGACGCAAAAAATCCATCTCATATTTCTAAATTACTTGAGAGAGGTCATGAATTATGTCCACTCAAACCTTTAAAAGCTATGGTTTTTATAATTTTCTTCAAAATCCTTTTAATCTGTCAATCCTGTCCATCATTTTATACAGATTACTTTCTGAAGATGTTCTCTGAATGTGCTTCACCATTAGACTGAGAGGGAGGGGCAGACAAGCAGCCCCCCTAGTTAGTAACTGTCATCTTTTGTGTTCTTTGTAATGTTTGTGTTTGGGTTGGACTGAGCTCTGATCTTTAATAAACTCTGTTTTCACAAAACAATGATGGATGAAATGTTAAATATTTGTGAATCACATCCAAGAAATGTTCCTGTTAGTCTCTCTAGTCTGGAAACACATTTTAACCCAAACTCTGCTAGCAGCCAAGAAGTAACATGTACGGTGGCTCTGAAGTGCCAAACACAACATTAAGAAAACGCAAATCAAAGAAAAACATCATATAAGCATTTTCTGAATGTGTTGTGTTTTCTTAATTTTTCGTATTTTCTTTATGTTGTGCTTTGCACTTCAGGGCCACCGTAAATATGAGAAGCAGAGGTGGACATGAAAAACATCCCTCGACTAATGTTTGACTCTGGCGTCAACACCCAATCATAAATAAATATGCAATTTAAGAATTATTTCTTTTCTTTAGGTTTATGAAGAAAAAAACCAAACAACCTTGAAAAAGTTGAACAACTGAACTGAGTTTGGCCGCCAGTCACACTTTTCAAGTGAAAGGAAGAAGACGCGCACAAGACAATATAAATCCTCACGTCTGTGAATACCGAACTCGCTTTTATTGTTCTTTTTTCACAGTCATAAGAAGACAAGCAACAGACGAACGGCTTGATTGTTGGACAAGGATTCAACCACTGAGTACACGTTTGAACATTAAAGAGGTAAAATATGAAAGCATCAAACTCTTGAGACGGCGGACTCCTGCAGAGGACTGTGGCTAAGGAGGACATAATGTGAGCTGTGGTAGCTATTGTAAGAATTTATAGTCGTGCGGCGTTCATGAACAGGGAAAAGATACAAATTCCTCTGCTGCAGTTAATATTGCACACTGCGTGATTGGTGATCACCCTGAGAACAGACTGAGTTACATTTACTATCTCTTTAGCTGAGTGATGGTGGCTCCTTTTTGAAATTAACAGACACGTCGACCAAGCCACCAGGCACACGATTATGTGTTCATGATTTTCATAGAAAACCTGAGGTGCATGTTAGATATTTCTATTCTTCACAATTATGACTATGACTCTCACCACACGTTTCTACTGTGCATATGACAATGAAGAGTCTTGAATCTTGAACCGAAGTAAAACACCGAACTGAATCACAAAAAAAAAAGATTCGCACTAAAATGATAAATGAGGTGAACAAGTCAGCGTAGATCAAATGCAGAGGTAGAATTTCACCACAGAGGAAAGCATCTTTATTAAAACCAGACACATTTCTTCTGCCTTGGAGGTTGTGAGGCAGCGGAGTAATGAATAATGCAACTAAAGCGCCTGAGGATGTGTCGTCATTGACTTAAAAGTATAAATGCTGCAGTTTGCAAGAATGGAACTGCTTTCATAATCAAGTAGGTGATCGTTTTCTATTTTTGAGGGTGCTTCCTGGAGGCGCTTCTTTTACCAAATCTCTCACGCAATTGGACACACGCGCATAAATACTGCACTAATTTATCCTTGTTGTGCCAAATGTCTCCCAAAAAAAAAGAAAAGAAAAAAGACATTATGTGTAAGGTCCTCCGCTAGGGGGCACTGTGGCTCTTTCTGCAGAACGCTGGTCACCGTGGCAGCAAATCAGAGCAGCAGGAACAGATGTTGCGTTATTGCAGTCAGGAGTGTGCTCTTGGTTCATGTTGTCCCTGATGATAGGCCAGTTATTAGTTATGTTTCCCATGTATGAGAACTGTTCACGGTCCAAAGAGGAAACACACTTAACGACTCACTTACTGGCATCCAATCACCATGCAGCAGCATCAAGATAACAGCGAGAGTGGACATGCAAGTGCCATCATGGTGTGCTGTGATCTGGATCATCCTGCTGATGCATATGCTTTTTAATGCAAGGTGTAAAAGAGGCCATAATGCTCCCCAGATGGTGTTTGTATGTGCTGTGGACCTTATATATACACAGTATGAACAGGAAGGAGGATCCTAAGCACTTCCTTATGCTATGGGTTAACTGCTTCCTTTGACCGTCATGTGTGGTAGTAATTGCATGACTAGTCTCATTCATTCTCAGCGCCGGTCTGCTAATTTGATCAGCGGCAGGATTCTAACCACCCGGCATTTCTGCCATTATGCCAGTTGGGGATTATGTGCATAATGACACAGCTGTGGAGGATCTCAAACTGGGCATGCTGAAACAGCTCTCTGTCAACTCACTGTGACACTGCTGATGTTGACCCAGACCAGATTTGGGTTTTTTTTCTTCAAGTTTTGATGAATCTGTAATTTTGATGACACCCAGAGTTTCCATGCCTCTTGATGTCATCTCTACTTTTCATCTGGATATAAGAGGTTTTTCTGAAGTGTAGTAATCTCTGTTTATTTGTGATGACCGCTCCTGATGTTGCTAAAAAAGTTTTTTTTGTAAATACCGGTCATGATTTGGCAAGTAAAATTTTGATTTCTCATGGTAATCCACTGGATTTTATTCCAAGACGTTATCCTATAATCTCTTTCGAGCACTTGAGAGAGATCAAAAAAATAGAAAAGTTGCAAGTTATTCTTCATTTAAAATTGATGATCTGTATTGTTTTAACAATTACTCTATTCTATTTGATCTATTTTACCATATTTTTCAATAACATCAGCAGAATATATATTCTGAAGGATTCTTTTCATTTACATTCGAACTTAATTCTTTACCAACACCAGTGACAAGGTTATTAGTATAAGATATTATTATTATTATTATTATTATTATTATTATTATTATTATTATTATTATTATTATTATTAATAATAATAATAGTATTGGAATGAGTGCAAAAGTATGAATTACTGCCGTGGCTAATGACCAGCCTGTGTTATGAGCAAATGTACATACAT
>OMNV01029432.1:25148-39803 GCA_900303265.1 Brotula barbata
TTATTTTCAGACTTTTCAAAAACTTTCAATACAGTTAACCATCATATTTAATGGGAAAATTACATAAGTATGGTTATCATGATATAAACTACATATAAAATAAAGGTTGCTAGCCAGACTACTCGGTGTGGTCCCACAGGGTTCCATTCTTGGGCCATTTTTTTTTTAATATATTCATGATTTGCCCAATGTCACAAATGTTCTCCCTCCAATAATGTTTGCACATAATACAACCCTAGTTCTCTTATTTAAGATTTAAATTGTCTGATTAAGAATGCTAACGTTGGTTTAACTGCCACATGATTCAGATTAAAAAAATATTTTTGAATAGTAAAAATAAAACTCTATCATTTCAGTGCAGTCTAATTAATCCCTGCCTTCCATATTGTAATATTGTATGTGCGAGAAATTTTCCTTCTACTCTCCACAGAGTCCTCCAGAAAAGTTTTGTTCAGATTACAAACCAATCTATTTCAGAAACTCCAGATTTGTGCAATTTATGATATCAATATTTCCCAAATATATGTTTTTATTCATAAGATACATTCAAGTGAAGGGAATCTTCCTGAACAGTTAACAGGTCCATTCTTACTCAACTCGTCAATAATTAGATCTTCACAGCTCCTGAATTTCACCAAACAAAGAAATAGAAAAATACCTAAAAAATACCTTAAGATGGGCGGGCTCTCCTTTAGTGTGCGGACCTTTAGGCTCTCAAATGAGGGAATGTAACATCAACAAAAAAAAAAAGAGAATCTCATTTCAGGACCTTGGAGAGAGACGCTGTTTGCATTGCCTTTTGCAAAAACTGGACAATTCCGGAAAATCCAAAATTCCCAACAAGCATTTGGTATACATACATGTTGCCATGGAAACACCGGTTGGAGCATACAGACCTCAATCAACTTCTGCCTACAATTCTAAGTATTTGACTATCTCCATCCTGTATAGAGGGAAATCTAAACCTCCCACCCCATGCATACCGCTGACCTCAATGTTTGTAGCATTGTCACATATTTATGGTAAAAGCCAAAAAGCAAAATTTAAGGCAGAACATCTCAACAAATCGCATCAAAGTCATAGTGTTTCCCTCCGTATCAGCTCGACAACGAACCCTGTTTAAAATGGAAGACTTCCAATTCAAACCTTGACACAGCAGATCAATGACGTTACAATCCACCTCAAAATCGAGAAAATGAGATTTACCTCACCTGGCACATGTAAGAAAAGGGTTTCCTTCCATCAAAGGTGTGGCGAGCATAAACATCTGTGCATTGTAACAGCTGGCATCCTAACATACAGTGCAGTGCCTGGTCATATTGTGAACAAATTGAGTGCTAAGGAACAAACGCATAAAACAATTCATACTTTCCCCCCCTTTTTTCTTCTCTGTAAGCTCTTTCTGTTTATTATCACTCAATGTTCCAATATTTATGGCGCTCTCCTGCACTGATATATGTGCATATATAGAAAGAGAGAATATATAGTGAATAAGTAAGTAAAGTAAATAATTAAGACAGCCAAGCAAGAAGCAAATGGGCTCTAAAATACCACAAAAACACTGCAGGGCAGACGTTGGAGGATGTGCTCTTATTTAACGTCAAGTTTGGGCTGTTTTGCTGGCTTGCCTGCTGTGCCTCTCTTCACACTGCAGCAAGAAGAGTAACTACACCAGGAAAATGTGCCATGTGCCTGGATGTCTGATTATTGATCACGTTGCAACTGTCTTGAGGTCGTCCGCCATCATATGTTTCAAACTGAGGCGGTTGTTAAATTGTTTTGCAGTCTGCATCACTTATATCAAACTGTGAAGTTCTCTTTCAATTTCCCGTGAACTCATTTAGCCTGTTGCAGCTCGGAGCAGATGAGCGCACAACGTGAATTAATGTTGATTACTGTCTTTGGAAGTAATTAGGGTAAAACTACAGGCACATGTGAGGTAAAACAGCTGGGCTCAAGATGGGAGTATTTTTGGACTGTATTTACCCAGCATGATACAACTACTGCAACTTTATCATGATGCATATGATGTTGACGATACAGGAATCAGAGGAGGAGGGTTCCATATCAGATTATTTTCATGCGGTGTGATCAGTTTGGGTGTGACAGCGCTGCCTTGGCATTTCATTGGTTAACCCCAGCACCATAAATTGCAGTGAAAATGTGGCGATAAATATTTAACACAAGAGATGAGTAGAGTGTGACTCTTTCAAGCAACATCTGTTGAACTAATGTGGGATTTCCTTATGAGTCCAGATGTTCCCTCTTTCTGGAAAAGCAGACCGTGACTGTATAATACAGTAATTCCCTCAGCGACGATTTTACTCTTTGAGTAATTTTGACCTACTTTGCTCATCCAAAATGCAGATTTCTATCCGTGTTCTACCTGCTGTTGCCAGCTGCTTTGAACTTTTGAAGAATCTACAGCCGAAAACCTCCAGCAAGTGCCAACAGTCCTCAAATCACAGATCTGTCTCTAAATGAGGACATTCAACATGATCACGATCAACGACTCCTCTGAAGTCAACTGAAGAAGTTATGCAATTCAAGTTTGGTTGCAACAGATTTGTCATTCATCAGATCCAGCACTTTGAGGAACGCCCACTCAGCTTTGGCGGCCACTTAAATACTTTTATCTGATTTGGTCCAGACATTCTACGTGTAAAATTTTGATAACTGACCCATAATTTTAGGATGAGATAGATTAAAGAAACATTTTGAAACTCTCAATAGGGAAAATGGGTGTGGCCTATATGAATGGATCTAGGCTAACCACAGAAATCCAGAAAAAAAAAATCCTAAAAGTTTCTATTTTTCAAAAGTTATATGCCAAGAGTTAAACTTGATGATTACAGCGCCACCGTCAGGCCAATTTCACACCAAGATCGAACGATTTCTTTCCCGGTTCATCAAACAACGTTGCAAAAATGTAAGCTTCCCACATTTCTAGTTAGTAGTGCATATTAGATTTACTGCATTTAAAATATGATGGAAATCTTTACAGTGATACAATGGATTTTGAATTCAAAACATTTTATAGTGATTTATAGTACAATAAAACTGTTGCTTCCATTGTTTTTGTTTTGTTCTCTGTCTTTATCAGAGGCAGAGGAAAGTTTGTTCTACATCTACAGCTGCAGAGTGGAAAACATTTCACCTTTGATTGCTGATTAACGAAAAGTGAGTGAAACGAACAATTGCTTGAGGCAGAGTTAAATGTTTTCCAAAAATAAGCTGAGGACGTTGGGAAACATGAATTTTACAGTGTGCATTAGATACATCCTGATGTTTTATTGTGCATGATAAATGTTTTACAGGATTTTATGTTGTTCTCTCTCTACATGGGATAGAACATTAGTTGTCGTTATCTTGGATTGTAGACAAGGATTGTTAATTTAGTTCGTTTTTGGCTAAAGGCAACAATTACACAGCCTCCCACCGGCGTGTCCTTCAGCATCTACTTGGAAATAAGTACATTTCTGTTTCAACTGAAAAATGTGTGCAACCCTTGGTACTACAGTAATAATGAGAAAATTTATCATATTTGCAGCCTGACTATAATTAATATCCATAAATCCAAGTCTGTAAATTGACATTCTGTACATGGTCACTTGACATGCTCCCATACAGACGTGATACATACAATTTTAAAGTTAAATATTAATTTGATTGTCCATTCAATGTAATATCAGCAATTCTGTCAGCAAATTGTGTTTTATTAATATTACTGAGAATCCACGCGATTAAACAAATGTAAAAAAAAAGAATGATTTTGCGTGTAAACTTTTCAAAAGGAAAAGCTAGTGCATCATCTGAGGGAGTGCTCGCGCGCACGACAGCACATTGATCAGCTTCAAAAGCCTCGCAAACCTTTCTGCAGGATTATTTCCTATGACAACACGGAGTGTGAAATATGCAAGTCTTACTATTAAAGAGCGAGAAAAGAGGAAATATGGGAATGGAATGCACTAAAGTTGTGTCTGACAAATTCAGGCAACAGCAGGATATATTTCTGCAAAGAGTGTAGTCGTGAGGCCGGTTATGACTATGATTCATCATAGCTCTCTACAGTTGTTTCTTACAATTCAAAAAGTGTATTAATGACAAATCTAAATAGGCAAAATGGAATATGTGAAGGTGTGTGAAATCAATGTACTATTTCTAGTTTCACGAAGCACAAATGGTTGAAAAACTTGGCACCGATCGATATTGTCACACCGATTTTGGATTAAACAGGTCATACTGTACGGCATACATTTAGTTTACAGGCTCTAGGCGGCACACACTTGGTGCATCGCTGCAAGTCAATTTGAAATAAAAAGGCCCGAAGAATCGCAACCAAATTCAAGTCCAGAGAAGACACGAGCATAGATGACAAAATAATTAGTATAAAGGAAGAGGACAGAAGAAGAAGGGATGCAAAATGGGTCCAGTGTGTTGTGCAGATCTCCATGGTTAGGCTGTTAATTGCCATGGAATTTACATCTTGTTACATCTGCTGTGATAAATGATTTGTACACAAATGAACTCGAGCTGCTGTGAGATTCCATTGTCATTAAAAAGGCCAAGGGCTGGCATTATTATCATGTCATTGTACTTTCCAACGGCTAGGAGCCTGCAGTTAATTTATTTAACATTAGACCACATGTATTTTGATCAATAAAATCTGCAGGAATGCGTGTAAACTATTGCTTTTGCCAAAATGGCAAAGGCAAGATGAAGACACAGCAACAGTGATTAGTTTTCAAAAGTTGCAGCTTTAATTTAGAAAAAACAAAAATGCTCTGCTTTTGGTGTTTCTAACCACATGTTTGATGTGTTTCTGTCACTATTTCACCTGATTTAAGAGAAACAGATTCTCATTGAAGTTGTGTTCGCTCTGTGTTTTCAAGCAGGAATGTTCTGTAACGAACCATTAGCTGTTGGCTAGCTAGCTATTTAGTGTTTCTCTCTAATATCATATTAAAGCTTTTGAATTTAAATAAAATTTCCTTTGACGTTTCTTGCAAAATGTTGCAAAAAACTAAATTAGCCAGATCATTCCAACTTTATTCTTGATACCCTCTCTAATGCTGACACACAGTGTTTGACTTAGCAAGCCTCCACTTAGCGATGCTACACGTGCTGCCAAAAAGATTGACCTAGGAGATTTTCTTTTCGAAAACAAACTTTATTTGCAAATAATAGACCTGCAAAAAGATTTATACATTCATACAACTTACAACAATTGTAAAGATGCCAGAATGATCGTGCGAAAGTATCTTAATTATTCTGAAAATACAAAAATACAGAATCTATAAGTATTTTGATACAAATTACATTGATGATTTTTTTTCAAGACCGTGAAATACAAACTACGCGTTTTGTATTCGAAATGTGTATTTCAAATATAACTATGAGAAATACTGCCCATCCCTGAGCTTGCCACATTTAATGGGTTTAAGAATATCTGATCAGCATCTAATGTATATAAATAGTACCGCGGTGAGACACTCCATTACCAACTGACTTAACTCTGTCACAAGCATTCCTGGCATCGTCCAAAACTTCAAAAAAGTCACAAGATATCATCTTTGGCTCACACACTCCTTTTTCTTTGTCAGTTATTTTGGAAACTTTAACTTGTACCATGATTTTGATAGCAACAACTGGCATTGTACAACACCAGGTAAGGTAGATTGCAGTCCCTTGAACGAGATATCACATGTCAGACATGGGAAGACATCACATGGCACCGATGTACAGTAACTAGTATCTTATGATAAATGTGATCCTAACTAACTAATTCGCTGCATGTCATTCCCTGTCCTTCCCGTCTCTCGTCCTCCTCGTATCTCTCTCCTGTATCTATGATAATGAAGCAGAAATGCCCAAAAATCTTTTAAAAAATGTGACACGACTCTATGAGAAGCTAGTTATGATTTTTCATTTCTAGTTTGCTTGGGAATAACCCCTAGCAGATGAATGCCTCTAATACTTGGATTACTAGGATGAATTATTGTTAATATGGGTTGTAATGTACTTGATGTTATGAGATTACAGTGGTACTTTAAAGCATTAGTGTTGACAGTGTGTGGAAGCTGTTTGATTTCAGGTTTCTTAAAAATAAGAGATTGATTCAACATATTCTTGCATCATTTACATCAAGACAGCAGTTTTTACAACATTTTGAGAATGAAAAGCAATAGCTGCTTACAACTGGGCAGTTCCTTGGGCATACAGTATGTTAACGGACAGTCTGTGATTTTTTTTCAAAACACGTTGAGATACGTGGCCTTCGAGTCTACGCCGATAGCGTTCCTGGCTGTGCATCGGTAGATGCCAGAATCTTTTTGTGAAGGGTTCTGGATGATGAGGGAGCCGTGCGGATGGAGGTACTTGTTTCCAAAAAGACGTGGCTGACTGCTGACGGCCAAGCGAGTTTTGTCGGGGGTTTCCCACGCTACTTCTGCTCGCGGGATCCCATTTGCGATACAGTTCAACTGGACGGCAACTCCGCGCTTGGCATAAGTCACAGACGGGGGGCTGGTGGTAATACGAGGGGGGTACGCCATCACAATAACTGACACTGAGAGCAGGGAGCTGCCGTACTCATTAGCTGCTCGGCAAATATAAGAACCTCGGTCGTAAATTGAGGTCTGGTGAATGGCAAGCGTACCATTAGACAGTACGGCGTACCGTCCAGCTCTCTGTGGCCTGTTGAGGACCACTCCACTGGGTAACGTCCACGTCAGCCTGAGGGGTTCACCGTGTGTTAAACAGTGGAGCAAGAGGGCCTCACCATTCATGATGCTGACAGGAGAGCTGTATCTGTTGCTGATCTCCGGTTTTCTCCCAGGGGACAACGTAACGGTCTGCTCCACCAGCCCTGCAGAGTTACGTCCCAGGCAGCGGTACGTACCGGCTTCGGCCACGGTGGGGTTGCTTATGATCAAAGAGCCGTCAGCTCGGTGGAAAAACTTGGAGAACCGAGCGCCACTCAGCAAAGGGGTACCATTGGGTAGCAACCAAGTGACGTGAGGTAGAGTGATGCCCTGAAAGGAGCAGTTCAGAATCATGGAGTTCCCCACGGTCAAAGACAGGCTGTCTGTTTTACCCCCTTGAATCTGTGCAGTCTCCATAATCTCCTTCACATTCAACTTCACATTCATTCTCACCTCCCCTCCTTCATTGCGTGCGATACATGCCAGCTGACCTGCGTCTGTTCTCCTGGGCGACCTGATGTCCAGGGTCCCGTTTTGGTGTACGGTCATTCTGTTACTGTAGTACGGAGCAGGGAGAATGACGTTTCCTGGTAGGACCCACATGATACGGGGAGCGGGGGTACCTTTTGCCGTGCAGTCTATCAGCTTCCGGTGGTCCCGGACTGCCATCACGTCAATGCTGTTGGCAGTGCCTCTTAAACCATTAATTGTTGGAGGCGTTACCAAGACCTCCACGCGAACAACTTTGTGGTCCTGACCTGCACTGTTCCTGGCTGTGCAGGTGTAGTTACCACCATCAAAACGTTGGACCTTCTGAACTATCAGTGTCCCATCGTTTAAGATTTGGTATTTGTCTGAGGCAGGAGAGATCATTCTGTTGGTGGGGGAGATCCACGTGACAACAGTTGTCTGTTCCTTCTTGGCATTACACTTCAACGTCACAGTCTCACCGTAGAAAACCTTGATGGTCTTGTGGTCTTTATTCAGGATCCGTGGCGGGGCAACTTTGACTTTGACTCTGACCCTCATCTCATCTTTGCCGAGTTGATTCTCAGCGTAGCAGGTGTAGTCGCCCTCCTCCCGCATGTCGACGTCGTTGAAGTACAGCGTCCCATTGTCAAACACCACATACCTACACACAGGTCAGACACGCCACAGAGAGAAAATACTGACTGACCAAGCATGTCCTGAGAAATATTAAAATGACTTTTTATTTCAGTATTACGCTAAAACTGTGTTTCATTTGTTTGGATTAGTTTATGTATAGGTTCAGGTTTAGGTAGGATTTTAACCATTTCTATATGAGTTTAGATATTTTAGTTTATATTTCTGCATCATTATTTAATTTATTTCAGTTTTATCTTTTAAAAAGAAAGGAAGGAAGTCACTCTTCACTGATATATATACTGTATATATAGATATATATATTCCTCTGGCTCCTTTAACTGAATTTAGAGTGTTAGTAATAAAACTCTTTTTTTGAATTGTAACTGTAACTGCATGGCCACTGAAACAACATAATTACTCTTTACAAAAATGGTCAAATTAATTGAGGTACATATCATCAAATTTTCAACATAATTGAATTCCACGATACCTGCGACTCCGCCCCCCCGTGACGGTGTCTGTCTTCACTGGGTTTATCATGGTTCCATCTGGCAGGGCCCAGCTGATGTCAGGGTTGGGTAGCCCAGAGGCCACACAGTCGACCTTCAGGTCTCCACCGTACACGACCTCTTGACTGGGTCGATGTTGGTGGTGCTCGATCTTGGCCGGCTTTGTAAGCACATCCACTCGCAGCAGGACGTAGTCATCGCCCATCTTGTTACGTGCCATACAGAGATAATCACCACTGTCCTTATCGGTCACAGAGTGAATGGTGATTGAGCCATTGAGGAACACTTTGATCCTGGGGTCAAAACTGAAAAAACCCCCACAAAAATACAAATGAAGTACTTCATCATGCGGTATGTGATTATGATTACTGATTACTGTTTCTGTCTGTGTAATGTGTCCAAAATTTCTTTTCATTTGAGATATATTCTCTATATTTATATCCACTGATTAATCTCTTTTCCGTTTCTGCGTTTGTTACCTGTAGTGAGCGTCCACCAGTTTCTTGGAGGGGGTCCTCCAGATGATCCGAGGCTCCGGCTGCCCTGTTGCCAGACAGTTGAGCAGCAGCTTCCCCCCATAGATAACATCCGTCCGCTGGGGAGATGAACTAGCGATACTGGCTTTGGAAGAGGATGGATTCCTCTGTACGCTCAGGATCACCTGTCTTCTGCTGACTGCTGCTGCATTACTGGCCATGCATTCATATCTCCCAGAATTCCCTAGCCCCAGTCCACGTATATACAGTGTACCGTTGGGAAAGACAAAGGGGCTGCGCCCGCTGACGGCCTGGGAAGCGATGACATGGATGTCATTGGGTGTGATCCAGTGGATGACAGGTGAGGGGGCACCTGTGGCAGTGCAGTGGATGAAGGCTGTGCTGCCCTCCAGGAGGGTGATGTTCTCCTGTTTTGCCTGCTGAATCACAGGAGCCAACATTGAGACGTGGAGACGGACAGACACTGTGTCAGCCCCTGCTGCACTGCTGCCGACGCACTTATAGATCCCTCTGTCTGTGTAAGTGGCCTGACTGATCTGGAGGGTGCCGTTACTCAAGACTGCCACCCGCTGTTGAGGAGCATGGGTTAGAGGGGAAGCAGTCATGTGGACGTGGTTAGGGAGCACCCATGTCACTTGAGGGACTGGGTACCCCTCGACTTTACACTCTAGATCAACACCGTCGCCTAGATTCACTGTTATGTCTCGGTGCCGAGGTTGGAGGACCCGTGGGTGCTGAGTCAGGATTACGAGGTTGACGGCCATCTTGTCTGTGCCATACTGGTTCTGGACCATGCACAGGTACTGGCCCCGGTCCCTGGGGTGTGTGTTCCTAATAATTAATGTACCATTTGGATGGACCTCAAACCGATGGACCCTGGTGTTCTGGGCAATAGTCGCTCCTGTATGAAGGGAGACGGACAAAAGATGATGATTATTAACAAATAAAGATTGAATACAATTGTGAGGAACAATGAGGAAAAAAAAATCCTACATTGACATATGTGAATTTCTGAAGACTGAATCATCAGCTGGTAGACTACATGTTTCAGATGTTACTAGGTGTTACTACTATTCAATTTTGATGGCTTCCCTGTAACGTGTATTACTCCAAAGTATGAATACACTTTAAGTACAAAATCGTTTTATCAAGTCTAGTGGTCAGGAGGATGACCAACCATAACTTTTGCATTTATTAAAAAATCTCTGCTCCGTATCATGGAGTAATTAGCTTCCACGAATTTTGATAATATGATAACTAAAATTTCTAAATGTAACATGCCCCATCACTGCGTTTGCTTTCAACAAGTCTAATGTAAATTGGAACGACTGGAACGTGTTAACCGCAGCTTTTGAGCGTTATTGGAAACTTTTGCATCTGTGTCATTTAAGAATAATTTGCCATAGCCGTGGTGAAGATGTGTGTAAAAGTTATGAGGTTGAGTCATACATACCAGTAGCGACTTTAGTCCATGACAGGAAGGGTTTTGGCTCGCCCACTGTTTCACAGGAAAGCTGTGCATCTGTTTCAGCTTTCACAGTGATGGTCTGGAAATTGTCTTTCATTATCCTTGGCTTGTCTCTTGGACGAGCTCCTTGTGCAGGTAGATGAATTTGCCTTTCGGGCAAATTTGCCGTGCTTGTTCGTAGCGTCTCCGTGTGCGGATCAGTCTGGGCAGCAGTAACTGTTGGGGTAGGGGTGAATTTCTGAGTAACAGTTGGTTCGCTCCTCTGTTTTGGTGCTGGTAGATTTATACTGTTACCTAGATCCCCGTTATGTGTTGAATGAGTTGAAGGATGAGGATCTGTGGTTGTGTTGGACTCTAATAGGGTGATGGTGATTTGCGGGTCATTACTGTGATTATGTGGTATGTCGTAGAATATTAGACTCTCCTGCGTGGTGGTTGTCACAGATGGCGTTGATGCAGTACGGAAGGGAGGATATGCTGTCTGAGTATCGATATTATATTCCCTGTTTGCAGATTTGTTAGGGTGCACGACCTCCTCTGATGTATTTACGGTTATATTTGGAGAAGAACTCTCAGAGGATCTTTCAGGTGCTTCAGGTCGTTTTGTCTTTGCCTGTTCCGTCACTGAAAGAGTCCAAAAAATTGGTTCTGGTGCTGTAGTTGAGCCCCTAGAAATGTACGCTCCAGTGGTTGCACCGATTTCATGCTCAATCAAGGGCGTTGGCGAAGGCGACAAAGATGGCAGCACTGACATATGTGTGCTCATCTCTTGCAAATGCATTCTTTCATCCATATCGGTGCTCGTGTTGTTGTGGCGATGCGATTGGTTGTGCCGTTCATCTGGTTGTGCTTGTGCTGTAGTGTGAAAACCCCCGAAGGAATTGTCAGAGAGCGGCGCAGATCCGAGGCCTTCTGTCGTGATTACCCTCTCTGTGTTTTCTGAGGGTATAACCGGCCCTGGGGTCACTGTCATGGGTGTATCTACGCCTCGTGGAGAAGCTGCACTCGCTGGAATCCCCTGGGTTGTTTGAGAAGTCATCTTCCCCTGACCTGCGTCTGGAGAGGTCCTTGGAAATGATGGTTGTGCTGATGTGCTGGCCAGAGGTAACGTGTTGACCTCCGTTTGAGGATGAGGGGCGTTCGTAGCTGCTGAATGGTCATGCCTGGAGACTGTGCTTTCTTTGTGACTCAGTCTGCCTGGTGACGTAGCTTGGCTGCTGGTGAATGGAACAGTGGTATTGTATTTGGCTGTTGTGACTTTGGGCTTTTCTGATGGTTCTATTTTTAGCTGTAAGGAGGCAGTGGTCTTAGCTGTTGCTAAGGGAGCATCAAAAGGTGTTGTGGGAATAAACGTTGTGATTTTATTCAGTTTATTCCTCCTTCTGCCGGGCCTCCTTCTCCGCCCCCCATTCCTTCTACCCGAATTAGGCTTTTGGGTGCTCAGTTTCAACTGTTCTTTGTCCCTCGTGGTCGTGGAGGGCAGAGGTCTAGTTGTTGGAAAGACTGTTGTAAATATTGCTTGGGAGGGCAAAATATCCGGTGTTGTCTCACGCGGCTGGGTGTATGAGGGTAATGTCGTTGCCGCCTCATTAAGATATTGTTCATTTTCAACATGGTTTGGTTCTGGATCAGTTGAAAGTAGCTCTCTCTCCACATTAGAGGTTGGAACGGGGCTATATGAATTATACAGCTGGTTTCTCTCAAATGTTGTGGACAAATCAGTGACAGCATCAACATTTGTGCTGTGTTTCTTTTGTGGGGAAGATGATTTGCTGTTGCTGGCAGTGTAAGTGTGCCAGGGAGTGACAGAGGTTGGGGGAACAGATGTGGGCTGTGGGTGGAAAAAAGCACTGCTAGTTGTTGTGACTGGATTCCAGTTTGTGCGCTGGCTTGTATAGTTTACATATGTTACTGCAGCAAAGGTGTTGTCTCTCTGTTGGCTTCTAGATGGCACATGTGCGTTGGGTACGTTGTAAGCGGTAGATGTCAAATGTCCTTGTGTGTCGTGTGTGTTAGGTATTTGTGGTGTTGTTGTGTAGACCTCGTTCTCCTGCACAGTCCCACCATCTGATGATCCTTCTCCGTTATCGTGTGTCTGCGTTGTCTGTCCCCTTTCCACGCTCTCTGTAGTGTGTAGCGCTGGGTTTGCTGTGACAGTGTTCTGGGACTTTCTGTCCCTAATCTTGGCCAAAATGTCTGCCCATTTCTCCGGGTCTATTTTATTTTGTGACATATTAATTCTTCTCTTGATCTCAACTACATTCTTCCGTTCTTCAGTACGTGATCCTGTGGGTCTTCGCAGCACCGTTGGTCTCCGCCAAATATTTCGAGATGGATTACCAGGCCTCCTGCCTGTTCCCATTAATCCGGGACCTCTCCTCCTCAAGAGATCAGTGCGACTCATCGGAGCCTCCCCCGGAGGGATCTCAATGCCCCCCGATGCCTCTTCTATATCCTCTGTGGGAACTTTAATCTTGGTATTAACCCCCGAGGCCGATTGAGGTCTGGTTGGAAACTTCCTCAAAGGCATTATCAGCCCCCTGCGTCTTGTGATGCTGATTTTTGTGGCTTGTGTATCAACACCGTGTTGATTTATGGCAATGCATTTGTAATAGCCAGTGTCAGATAACTGGCACTGTGGAATTTGCAGTGTACCATTGGAATAGACCAACATTTTGGAGGAGTTGGTGTGGACGCTTACTATGTTTCTGCTTGGTAGAATCCAATTAATTTCGGCATCAGGGGAGCCGGATGCCGTGCACGGCAGGGAAATGGGATCCCCTGCAAATCTCTCAATAGACGTAAGTGAGGCATCTGCCCCTGGGGGAGGGCTAGAGGATTCCTCAACTGTCAAACGGAAAGGGAGGACAGAGAGTTCTCCGTGACCCTCGGCGATGCAGTAGTAAATTCCCGTGTCTGTGTGCCTGACATTTTTAATGTCGAGGCGTCCGTCACTGGAAACAGACAGCCTGTTGTCTGGACTACTGTATGTGGCCTCCACCTTGGAACTGTCTGGCAGCATCCATTGAATATCCGGTTCAACCGAACTGTGTACGACACAGTCCATTTGAACGGCACTGCCCACCACGGCACTCAAAACTTTCCGAGTTGTGTTTGTAGACTCGATCATAACCCAAGTCCTCGTCTGTTTCCTGACGAATTCAGCCTCCACTGTCCGTGAGATGTGGGTGCTGAGAATCAACTTGACCGTTTTCGCTGTGGACTGAGCTCTGTTCAACTGGAGGTCTACAGACGTCTGCAGAAGCCATGCCGGCTGGGCCACCATGTTCATCTGAACACCAGTGTAGTAGAGGGCATCCCTCTCTGCATCCTGTCTGTACGTGTATGTGAGATGAGGCTCTTTCCTTTCCCTCTGTAAGTGAGCTGGCACACTGCTGTAGTATGCAATGAGCCTCCACAGCCGCTCATAATTGTCTCTATCAACAGGACATTCCAGGTCCACGGAAACACTGATGTTAGCGGACAGCTGGTGCTGGTCGACCTGCTCCCACTTAATCCGGTCGAGCGCTCGAGGCTCCCCGATGCTGCAGTCCAGATCCACCTCATTCCCGTGATCGTCGGACAAGCCAAGGGAGATGTTGCCTAACGGTTCCCTGAAGTCCTCTGCAGTCATGACATCACTTTCACTGTCCTCCGGTGGTTTGTCCCTCTGAGGAGAGCTGATGACCGGGCCGCTGCAGACCAGGACATCCACAGCCTGGAGTTCTTTTCCTTGTAGGTGCTTGGGAGCAGAGCACACAGGACACAGCTGGCCACCAGGGAGAGCCCTGTCCTTTTTACATTTCAAGACTCCTGCAGCAAAAGAATGCAAGGACGACACCATCAAATACCCATTAGATCAAATCAGTCTGCAATTAATGAGTTTAAGTGCTACCACTTTAGAAAAGATTAGACAGAATTATAAAACTATTACAACAGCCAGTGTGGCAGAAGGCCAGCAAGCAGGCAAAGCAGAGATAGAACAGCTCACTGTGTTGCTTTTTATTCTCTTTTTTTTTTTTTTTTTTTTTTTACAAGCAAAATTACAGGAAAGCAGCAAACAATAAAACCTTCCCGGCGTGTTCTGAATGAAAGAGCCAATTATATTTCCAGACATGTGTAAAATGTACAGTAACGCGTCCACCGTCGGTTCTCGAGTTAACTGAACTGTGTCTGTGCTCATTAGCGAACACTCGTGAATACTCAGCTAAAATGAAACCATGTGCTGATGCTAAGTTCAGCAGTTGGTGGTAATTTGTGGTTAGCTCAGTGAATATAATCCCTCTGAGTTTTCTATCTTGCTGACTTGCTCATACAGAAGCGTCACTCAAGTCGACAAAAAAAAAAAAAAAAAAAAAAAGAAAAAAAAC
>OMNV01029432.1:39823-64009 GCA_900303265.1 Brotula barbata
AATGAAAAAAAAAAAAAAAAAAAAAAAAGAAGAAAAAAAACCTTCAACTCTGACCTGGTGATGTTTTTCTCCAGTCCTGAAGCCACCTCAGGGTGCAGTCGCAGGTCCACGGGTTCCCATGGAGGTACAGGTTCTCCAGCTGAGGCATTGCTTCCACCAGTTTAGGAGACAGTGACGTCAGCCCATTTTCCGACAGGTAAAGGTGCCTCAGGGTCGAGACGTGAAAGTGGCCCATCAGCGTGAAGGTGGTGAAGGTGGCTGGGTGGAGCTGCTGAAGCCGGTTGCCTTCCAGCTGGAGGAGGCGCAGGGAGGTGAGGCCCTGGAAGGTGTCAGGGGGAATGAACTCCAGCTGATTGTGATCCAGGTGTAATCTGGCCAAAGCTCTCAGACCGTGAAAAGTGAGTCTGTTGACCTCTTTCAGCTTGTTGTAGCTGATCTTCAACATCTGGATGATTGACCAAAGAGCAGGAATTAGTATTACAAATTGTGGCCAGAATCCTTTACATGAACATCGCATTTTTCTTTTTATGTTATTGAGTTTAAGATCTAGACCATTCAGTCTTTTTTCTGAATTAGTACTGAAGTATTTGTTCATTATAAACTTTACTGAGTGCTCCGCTCAAAGCAAAGCAGCAGCAGTGAGAGATGAATAGAAAGTCCAGCCAACATCCATTAAGTTCACCTGCAATAATATGAGGTCCCTGAAGGCTCCATCGGGGAGACTGTGGATATCGTTGCCGTGGATCATCAGAAGCTCCAGCCTCCTCAGGCCAGCCAGGGATTTGTCTGTGACTTTATTAATTCTGTTGAACCTGGAACCAAAATAACAAAAGCTGTGATTCTGTTCTGTGTAGTCAAATAAGAATCAATCAAATCATCCGGGCTGCGGCTGGAGAGGACTGACCCCAGGTTGATGCGCTCCACCTGTTTGGACACAGAAACTGGGATGGTGACGAGGGAGCGGAAGGTGCAGTGCAGCTCAGTGGACCGGGGGCAGGAGCAGGGCCGGGGGCAGGGAACAGAGGCAGCCTGTGGCAGAACCATCAGTGCCAACAGAGTGTGTAGGACACACACAACAGGAGCGTCCATCTTCAGTCAAGGATCAACACTCACAGCAACTCTCTGTGTGCAAAAACTTCAACAACAACAACAACAACAACAATCATAACAATGACACAACTAATACGGTTACTGTTGCCAAGCCAGGCAATTATCACGCTCATCATCGATAAATCATGAAGGAGAGCGCCAAAAAAACTTCTTTAAGGTGCGCAAATGTTGAGCACAAAAACCACAGATTTCAGTGGGTACTTCTAAATGGAGTAAAACTGTTTGAAATAACGGTATTAATCCACCAAAACCTTTATTTGCTGATTTGCTGAGGTGCGTTCTTTGATTGACTCACCGTAGTTGCCAAACTCCAAATTACGCATATTGGCGCTGCGGTGTAAATTGCAGCTGAAATGCTCTAAACTTTATTGACAGGCTACTGTATGAGCAAAATATCAATATCGAGATGAAGATGATCTTACCTTAAAGCCCCGTGTGTCTCTGTGCAGAGAAGTCCTCACGTTCCATTTTAACATGATTTACGCAAAGTACATGTCCAGAATGATGCGCAACGTAAAAATATCGGTATGGGTGGAAAGAAAGTGAAGAAAGAAAGGGAAACGCGAAGATAAACTGTAAGGTGGAGTGGGTTTGGAGAAGCTTGTTCCGTGGAGGCGCCGGTGGGAGTGAGAGGAGTGAGTGGAGGTGCGTGAGGAGCGCAGCGCGGAGGCGCAACAGGAGGAGCCACCGAGTTTTATGGACGACAGAAGAGCTGAAGTTTCATTACTGATTCACGACCAAATAACCTCTTCATACTGCTGAGTGTAAGAATTCGGCCAAGTGCTTATTTGGTGAGTCATATTGGAATTATGGGAAATGTGTTTAACCTCAAATGCTGACAGTTAGTAGAGCAGCTGGAGAGGAGAAGAAGGGGGAACACTGAAGGGTCGGAGACTTTAAGGCCTGGTGATTCTGAGTGGCCCAGAGTAATTCCAGGCTTATACAGGCGTGAAAAAGTGGAAAAGTTGTGAAAAATGAAAGTTTTACTCTTGGAATTGTTTTTAAAAGTGTTGGAGGAGTCGAATTTTGATCATTGATCTTCACAATATAAGCAAGAAACTGAGAGGTGAAAACAAGAATAATTTCCTCTCAAAGCTCGCATTTTGGTCATTTGTATGATTTTCTTAGTGGCAGTGACTCAGCTGAGTCATCACCTCAGTGCCAAGCAAACAGAGTTCTGTGGAAATGAGTCAAATCGGTACATTTTTCCCCCCAACCTCCATCTGACTTACATCATCGATGCTGCCATGCAACAAACACACATAACAACAACTAAGTGCAAACGGAAAAAGTTGTGTGGGCTCCTCTAAGTTGCTGATTCATTCATTTTTTCAATCTTCCCAACAGCAGGAATGCAATAAATAAATGATAGAAATCACTGGCAGCAAATCAAAAACATTCCTGTCTGACTGCTTTTGGGGTGACAGCTTATTCCATATCTCTCAAGTTACAGCCCTCACATACGAACAATGACATTAGCTGCTCTTCTTATAACACTGGAAATGAAGTCATGGGGCTTTTGCAGATTGTGTAGAAATGTGGAAGTCCTGGGTTCAAATGCAGCTAAACTCAACTTCCTGTGTATGCATTCTTAAAAGTGGATCAGTTTCCATGTCTTTGGAGGTGGGAGGTGGAAATGCCCCAAAAAATAAATAAGCAGGGAATCTGAAAGTTTAACCCCCAATGACAAACAGAAATGCGTCGGAGCTGAAGCGAGAAATGTGATGATATCATAAGTAATTTAAAAAAAAAAAAAAGTGATGTTGGTTACTTAGATGGGTTGATCTGAGCGCCTGAACTGCTGTGGTGGAAAAGACGCATCTGTGAAGCACATGGGTGTTTGCCTTGGCTCCTAAACATCCCTCTTCTCTCTTCTTCTCTCTCCATACGTACTCTGAAAATCTACATCACCTCGGTGCCGCAGCCGCGAAGTCCTCACGGATGCTGAGCTTTCGTCTTGTTACCGCATATACGTTTGAGGAAAGCGGAGTTCAAAAGGTAACGGTGAGTAGAGGGCCTCCCGTTCACACTGTCAGACTGAGGGCCTCCATCCATCACAATGTCAGTGCAAGGCTGTAACCTGCACCAAAACCACATCGAAGTGAGGTCACTTTCACTATGTGGCCTTATGTAGCTCCTGAGGTGGTCGTGGTGAAACACTGGAGCGCTTAGGATTTATACTGTATAAAACAGATGTTACTTCAAGGTTGTAAAAGGAAAATGCCTGTTTTATTTTATGCTTATATCATTAATATTTCCACCAGCTTTAATGCTGGCTTTTATTAAAGCAACATTCAGGCTGATTTTTACCAAATTTACATCTGTACATCTCCTTTCTTATGTTTTGTGGCTCCTTGTTGAATCCTTATGAAGTTCTAGCACAAAAAGAAAAATCACAAATAAATATCTGGGTCTGATCATCTTAGTGTAGTGTGAATGTGTCTTCCCTTTCCTGTCAGTGTCTTCGTTTTATATTTTCATTGTAAACAGCGATCAACTAACGCTGACATGTCATTTTAATCCCTGCAGTGGATAAATCAAAGTGTAAAACAACAAAGAATACATTCACTTCTTGAGCTTCAGGTGACAGTGAATTTATTATAGCAGATTAAGAGGAGTTGCCGCGATCAGAGACAACTGAGGGTTTCTCATTTTTTATCTTATCTAACCTGTAAAACTCACATATTATGGATAAATATATACATACACATATATAATCATGCTGTTTGTGTTGAATAAACGCTAAAAACAGGATCAGTGATATGATCATTATTTTTGGGGATATATAATCTTGTGCAAAATGCACATGTGGACGTGAGGATGCTACGAAGATATACAGAGAAAAGAAACCTCCTTTACTACTGATGCAAAAATACTGTCAAAAAATAGACCCATCTATCTTAAGACGTAAACATATGAACCTATCACAGGTCCTATTTAAAAGAAATTACAGGCGTTTTAACAAAAGAAATGTAATTGAACCTGGACTTGCTATTAATTATATTATGGTTGTTGTTGTTGTATCAACCAGTCAGTCGTGTGGCATTGATTTATTTATACGTACTCATTTATGAATGGCATTTTTGTGAAAAAGAAAAAATCATTACTATACTTCTTGGAACAATTTTACAGCCCTGTACCTGCGTGTGCGCGCGTGGTGTGTGTGTGTGTGTGTGTGTGTGTAGAGGGTGAAATCAGTGGAATCAGTGAGACTTTTCCTGCCTTTATGTACTCACTGTGTGCTTCCTTCACTGAGACATATGGCTTTCATATGTGTTCAGGGTGACTCTCTGCAATTTAACTACGATTTGCTGGTGAAAAAAGCTGCAGCGGTCCCAGCCAACCCAGGCCGGGCTGGGCCGGGCCGGGCTGGGCCTGGCTGAGAGAGTTGGATAGAGCTCGGACATTACGTAAACACCAGGGGAAGCCTAATGCTTGGAAAGTCGTGAGGTGAAATCTTCGACATCTGCAAATGGATGGTGGTGTTAAAGCAGCAGAAGGTAAAAGGATTAGTGCTTCATCCCTCTTCCCTCCAAACCACTTTTCGTTTGAGACCCGGCTCGAGCTGAAGGAGGAGCTTTCAAGATTTATTCAGACCCACACAGTTTGAGCTTCAAAGAGCCAGGCCAGTATTTGGATAAAAGTAACAGCGCTTAAGAGACATGACTCGTTTGCCAATTTTGCTGAGAACACGGTGGAATTTTTCAACAGTCGACAAAGTTCAAATGCCTATTGGCAGCATTTCTGTTAATTGATATTATTGAATAAAGTTTCCTAATCCCATCTCACAATATTGACATTGGAGGTACATGAGAGGTATGATGTCCAACACACCGCTGCTCTCTGGGAATGACTATAATCAGGAAGACCTCCTCAAAAATGTCTGTGTTTCTCACAGTTCAAATGCTTTGAGTTATAATGAGAAAAATGTCCAGCAGGTGTACAGTGACATCATCAACACTTCAAAAATGTCTCATCTCCATATGGATGAAAAGACAGAGATGTCATCCTCTGTGCTACAGTGCGCCTGAGTACTTATCATTTGTAAGGTAAGATGATACACTTGTGCTGTCGCCTTCCATCTATTGAAGCTCTAACTTCTTTTTTTCTCACAAAAATCCCAGTCTCCTCTTCAGTGCACACAAAATATGTAATATCGTCTAAAAACATCCATCCAGACCACTTCAAATGTAAACAAAAAACGTTTTATTTTGATATTTGAGGCTCATTTTCTTTCAAGCTTATGTGTCCATGACATTTGTTCATTCCCAGCTTATAACTGTGCAGAATGCAAAAACAGCTACTGAGGATCTTTAGTCCAACTCGTTAGTTGAAGACAGCCAGAGGAGAGAAACGTGTCACACACTGCCAAAAGGAAACTCATCGGACACTGTCAGCTTTTCCGACATATATATCCTGTCTGTTTAACATGTGTTCACTTCTACAGTATGACCGTGACTGATTCTCTCTCCCTGACTTCATCTGGGAGGTCACGAACCCATGAACAGCTCGTGTCCAAAAAGAGATCAGTGCTTGTTAAATGACAGATCGATGAAAGCTACTGAAGCACAACTGCACATATGAAGGAATGAATGAAAAGGAACAAAATTAATTTCTGTGACAGTCTAAAAGAACAAAATAAACTCGTTGATTCATTACATTATGAGTTCCTAACCTTCCTGCTGCAGTTTTTGTCTCGTATGCAGTCAAATAATTGTTGTTCTAATTCCTGTCGTCTCCTTGTAATTTGTAGTGAAATAAGTATTCAGAATATATGAGCACAGCAGCACGTCAGGCCATATCAGACAGTGAAGGAAAAAACTTTATCTGCCAGCAGGGCTGCTCCTAGGACTTTGGGGGACCTGAGCTAGTTTTCTTCATCACCACTGAACAAATTACAATAATTTACAGGTAATAAACACATACATACATAAAGAGTATATATATACATATATAGTAGATATGTATACATGTATACTTTAATCACTATTTACGGTCTGAATGACTGCAGGGTAAAAGGTCCATTACACCAGATTAGATAGGGGAGGACCAGGACTTTGGCACAGTACTCTATATATGCATGAACACACACATAAAAACATGCATGCACATGCACAATATGCATGCAGACAATCAAACACACACACACACTCAATCTTTGGCTCGAGCCATTTTAAGATTTGAAGACACGCTTTATCTCCCTCCAGGTGAATTCTCCTACTCAATGTTATTGATAAAATTCAAAAAGACACTATCAAAATCTTCAAATTCTGCCAAGCCTGACATTATTTTGTTTTCCAAACCTCCGACAGAGACGTTGTTTAAGTCGTGATTGATTTTGCACATAAAGAGAAAATGTCCTTTCAGTGAATAATTGTCTAAAAGTATCTTCCAACGGTAATCTCATTTCCTACACAGCCTCTTGATGACCCACAAAATATGCTCCTGATTTTGCCCTAGTTAGAGTGCGCTCAAGTTTCCAGACACACTCACACACACACACACACACACACACACACCATAACATCTGGTCCTTTGTTCATTAAATGCACCTACCAGCCACATCGTTGTACAATAACAAATGAAAACACAACCCAGGACCAAATATTCACCATGATAATGTCCAAAACATTTTCTGTTATTAGATTGTGTATATATATATAAAGTGAATAAGGTACTTTTGCCCAGTAGAAAATGGCTTCACTTACTACTATAATTTTGACAGTTTGGTTTGTTTGTTCAACAAAATGTAATACTTGAAAATTGGCCGTTTGTGGACAGATGCAGCTGTTAAACTGCAGCGCCAAGGTCCAGGTCAGTGCCTATTAGCCTCTATAATTGTACAGGATTTGTCCTCGTCATTTCTGCTGCTGGCTTTTTCACTTCCACAGCTTTTTTTCTGAAAAGCCAGAGAAAAGTAAAAAAAAAAAAAACAGTCAAGAGAACTACAAGGTGTTTTTCGGGGTTGGAAATGTTCTTAACGGGATGAAATGTCCAAAAAGTTGAGGAGTCATGGAAGAAGTTTTTTTTTTTAAGTGTAATTGGCAAACTAGACGGGCACTAATTTGAGTTAATAACGCCAATTTCATGAGTAGACCACCACCAAACATTTTATTATACCATAACAAAATTGGCTGCGCTAAGAGCGCCACCATTAGGACGAGTGACGTTTATTTTTAGTAATGACGAATCCATGTGTGACCAAATTTGGTTATAAGACACTTATTCTTTCAGAAATACAGCATTTTGATTCCAACTCTTAAAGATTTTATCCTGTTCAAAATTTTATGAGGAGATAAAAACAAATGGTGGAAATCAAGTTAGGCACAAATGGGCGTGGCCTATTTGGATGGATGTACTTTCATTCAATAACTTATGGTTCAAAGATTATAGGCCAAAGTCTAAATTACAGCGCCACCATCAGGCTGACTTGTACCAATATTTAATTGGTAACTCAATTCAAAACTTTTTGAGTAATCACGTCGACAAACAAACTAAAAGGAGTGAAAACAGAACCTCCTTGGCTCTAGAACTAATATATGCAGAAACAAATAGGAGAGTAAAGTTTGAGCATTTTGTCTCATATGGACTATAGATGCATCATTTTAACATCTGTGTTGATTTTAATTGATGAACGATCTTCACTCATCTTGATTCCAGGTCCGTGGGAGCCACAGCACGGCATAAATCCGTTCTCTCTTGGCTCAACCAGCGGCTGATGTCTAAGTCAGGTGTTCACTTGGGCAAGAGTTCCTCTCCAGCATCACATTCACACCTACGGTCAGTTTCCGGTCCTTTTTTACACGACAGGGCTGAATCGGACCGAGCCGGCGGCCATCTTTCCACTACAGTCAAAGCCGACCAGAGCCAAGCGAGAGAGCTGAGAGTGAGAACCAGGACAGGACCCGTGTTTAAAATAGCAGAGCATTTATTGCTCACATTCACAGCGAACAAAAACGAGCTAGCAGAGCTCGTTTTCCATTCAGTACATGAAATCCACCGCCAGCGCATACTTTAACAGAATTTCGCTTTGTTGTTGGCCCTGAGGAGACCACAGAGAGCGAGAGCGCGAGAGTGCACTGATTGAAAAGTGTTGAGCTTCATCGTATGCCAGTGGATTGAGTGCTTGTTATCCATCGATCTATCTGTGGTCAATATATCATACGGATTAGGGTTTTTAAGGATATGTGATTTCAAAACATGGTGGTTTCCGCATGAATTAACGTTTGTGACTTAAAATGTCCTCACCAGTTTTATGTGAGATGTATGCAAATAAGCTGTCGCCAAAGTTCAAATGTGAATTGAGAATAGAAATAGGAAAGTAGCACGCATTCCATATATATATATATATAAAACCATCTGAGAATGAATAATAGTCTGTCCACGTTTCTTATGGACCAAATGTTTGTGCTATAATTAAAGAAATGGCCATTAGAGAGATTGGTAATGACATCTTCACAAAATCTACCGAGTCATAAATCACAACAAAAACAAAACAAACCCACAGATCTCATCTTCTGTTTCCACTGAGCACTGCTACAGTCCTCCTCACTCAAACTCTCTAGATGTCATGTTTACGTGAATACTAGGTTACAAAGTTTATTTCCACTGCAGTTTTGTCAAATATTCCTTTATCAACTCACCACCAAATCCCCCACGAGCGACCGTGAATACTTTTTGAGCAATAATTGACTCTTTCATTTTGTTTTTGTTTTTCAGGTTACAGGTCAGTGGAAACACGGCTCGCGGTGATTTCTAGGTCAGTCCTTTTCCCCTTTTTGTGTTGTGCTGGCCTGCAGCCGTCCTCCAGAGAATAAACAGCTGTGCTGCAGCTGTGCTCAGACCCTCCACAGGCCTCCTATCGTCTAGCTGGCTGGCAGGAGCCAAAAAGAAAGAGAAAAAGAGGAAAGCGGTGTTATGCCTCTAACACTGCACCACCTGAGATGGCGGGACAGAACCTCAGAGGGCTTGGACCTGGTTGTCGTGGTCACCAATTACTCGTACATTAAACACATACGAGTACCGGCAGGCCGGAACAAGAACTAACACACATAACACAAAGGGGCTTCGTTGATTGTATGTAGGTCTCAGTTATATGCACTTTCATTCACATGTGAACCCAAACAAAGCATGTCTTAAATGTGTTATAAATTGATATGATTATCGCCGCATCATCACATCACACTTCAGTTTTTCAAACCCGGAGCAGCAAAGAGACGACGTGCAGTAACGGTGCCCACATCGCACGGCTTGTTTAGCCTGATGTAAACTCAAAATAAAAACCAGATTCATCTGCACACACATTCACATCCAATTATCTTCAACAGTTTTTAGCCCCATCCATCTCTGACTGTTTGTCAGCAGCAGACATATGGATTTGGATGAGATTTTGTAGATAGGTGGAACTTCAATCATCAGGGACGGATTGATTAGTTTCTGACTCAAATCCAAATGAGGATCTGGATGCAATTTTTTTTTTTTTTTTTTTTGCATATATGACATTTGTTGACGTTTTCCCCATTCCCACTGACTGACACGCCAGTCTTCATGAAGATCCCATGATACAAAACAGGTGCAATCCTACTCATCATCACATTCTCTGCTAAGCTGTTATTATAACCTTCATGTCAAGTCAAGTTCAGTCCAAGATCACATTGAATGTCTCAAAGGGGTTCCCTGGCCCGGCCAACAATCGGTTCCGACCCAGCCCAAAGCTCTCATGGAAGACAACGCAGCACATGGATTGAAGGTGGTTGCACATGGGACCATAATTCCACAGTTAGAAGAGCAACGAAGCAGCTGGAAAATGAAATTCAATCCACACAAATGAGCTCAGTAGCTCTGTCATGGGAGAGTTATGCAAGGGATTGAAGGTCTGCCATCTCTTCTGCTTGGTGTTTTGTGTGAATTCTGTAATTTTGGTTTGTTCTAATTGACCCAAATTGCTGGAAGGTCTCTTGACAGTTGCTCTTGACAACAGCATGACGTACTGTAAGCCTCATTCACACACAGCCCAGTGGTTTTAAGGCTATGGAAAAGAAATCCATTGGGGTCTCCCTGTGCCCACGATGGTATCTGCAATTTCTCCCCCCTAATCTATAAGGTCTGTTTCATCTTCTCTCACCCTGGGGAAAGCGATCTGTGCTCGTGAAGGCAAACTAGACCTGGAATACTGGACTATTTGGTTCCATAAGGGTCGACGGTCCCGAGCTGGAGATACGCCTCCATATTTAAATGCTAGGCTCTATGGGGAACGAGCCACTCACCGAAAGCAATGGCACGACCACGAAGCGCCACGGAGCGCTCTGCTGCTTCCTGCCACGCATCACGGTTCCGTGAACAGGGTTAATGGCATATGTTGTGCTACGTATCACATTTATTCTTCACTGAACTGCTATGGGGTGCCAGAATGTGTGTGAACGCAAATATAATACCTGGGAAAGGTCTTGCAGTGTGAAGAAGACCAAATCCTGCAAGGCCGGGACAGTTGATCTAACAAAATAGTTGCCAATATTCCACAATCTCAGTATGAATGAGGCTTTAATTTCATGCTTCTCAGGAAGGATTACAGAAATGTCATGCCTGACCTGACGGGATTGGCCCTGGAGTTAAACACAGGCAGGCCACAGTCCCTTCCAGACTATATTCTGATATCCCTGGTCCTAATATTCCCCACACAGCTCTCAGTATCGGGCAGCATAATTCAAATCAAAGGCACGTCCGCTCATTCGGCAAATCTGCTTTCCCTGGAGCGTCTCCCTCTCAGCAGCGTCCACTCCCCTGGGTATGAGCCAGCCACTCTGTTTCCTCAGGAGGGAATGAGGAGTTCAGCCAGACTCATTTGTCTCCATCAGGAGAGGGATCTCTCTCCAGAGGATAATGCTTAGTGATCCAGAACAGCATACAGCTCCGAGCTTTGCTAAATAACACACACACAGCAACGATGCTTTTCAGGCAGCGGCTACTAAAGCAAGCTAGCCGGCGTTCACTTCACTTATGGCAGGAGTGAAAAGACGACGGATGACGGCTGAAAAAGACCTTTAAAACCTTGGGTCAGTCAAATGATGGTGCGTTTTTAGAGTGCACTGCTACAGATTATATCACTGCTAGTATCTGTGACAGTGACCAAACTCATACAGATTAATCCTGTGAAGTCTGGGACCTGGAGGGGATAACCACTAGGGCTCCTGTTCAGAGATGGTGATTTAAGAGGGCGGTGAAATAAGGACAGTTTAAGTTAAAAGATCCAGAGGGAAACTTTGGCATAGTCAGAGTTAATCTGAATCAGTCTGTGCCTGGATTATTTGATGCTGCCACCCGAAAAAACTGCAATGTTCCTAAAATGTAAAGTAATATTTCTCATTATTCTCCAAAAAAGGAAATCTCCAGGAAGAGGATGAGTCAGTTAGAAAATATTATCACTGATGATCAAAAGCAATAAAATCTCCATCGTATGGACGAAAAAGCGTGGACATCCCTGGTCCCCGTCAATCTGACGTCAAAACTGTTCCGCTGGGTGTAATTTGTAGGATTTCGCAGGATGAAACAATTATTACGACCAATTTCATCTCTCTAAATAAAAACCCGCTGTTGTTGTACTCCAATATCATCAGTGACACGTCAGCAGAACAGGCGGTTTACACTGAATTCATTAAAAAAAGACCACATGGACTATCGTGTTGTTGCATGGGTTTGTTATGTTGTGATCAAACATGATTTTCAGACAGGAACAAATGTTTTCCAGGATGTATTGGACAGAAACTAGAGCTCCGCATGTAAAATGACGCACACAAAAGATTTACGTTCTTTGTCTGAATCATGGTTATTTGCAGATGCTCGGCGTATGGGGGAAACTCTTCAAGAACATTGGACGTCTGATTACAGAGGAGCACAATTTTGGTATCGACACTGATTTACGTGCACATATCTTAACTCTAAGGTGAGACCTTCACCTAATGAACTACAGTTGCTGCAGTTCTTGAATTTACTTCAATTTCTGTCTTTTGTGATAACGCCACAATGTGATTTTTTTTTCATTTTTTGTTTTATTACTTGCACAGTACAAATTGTCATGCAAGTTTTATGTCCATCTGAGCTCTGTACCCGATCCAGCTGCTGCTTCGAAGGAGTTTCCCTCCATGTGTCTGTCTGGCATCGGTCCGTGTGATCTTCTCTCCATATGTCTTCCTTGCTGGGTTGCTCGCGTGGTATTCATGTGTTTGTGTTCAAAATACATATCCGCTTAACTCCCAGTACATGAAGGCCTGCTATCTGCTACTTTGTGTACATCCCATCTTTTTTTTTTTTCTCATCCAGTATCAGTATCATTTTTTTATTTGCAGAAAGGGAGTTGTCCCGTACATTTTCCTCCCTTGCCGTTGTTGAACTAGAGATTGCTAGAATGCAGACCATCTGGAGTTTGCCTTTACTGAGACATGTTTGCTTTGATGGTTTTGTTAAACTGAAACCACAAGAAGATACAGAGTGCCAATATATATTAATACAGAGGATAATCTGTAAAAACATTACAACATTTTTATTACTGTGTACAGCTCTGAGCTAGAAAGTGTATTGTCTTCCTTATAAACTATAGTTTCACTTATTTAACCACAACGTTCCTCTCACAGGTACAAATGTTATCATTTGTATAAAATCCCCATAGGAGGTAAAAATAAGATTTTAAATGGGTTAGCTTGAATCTAGTGTGTTATGGAGTTAGCTATCCAGCTAACAACACAGAAAAACAATGAAAAAACAAAAAGTAAGTAATTGGCAATGAATATTGAGACACCAGAGTTAGATAGCAATTGTTTGAAGACGCACGCTTTACCATAAGTACTAGCCCAGTCCATTTGAAACGTTAGCTGGGACGTCAGAACAAGCAAGCATGCTAATGCTAATGAATACAGTCTATCTACTAAAACGGCAACGTGGCAATCGAAACAATAACAATAATAGATCAACAAGATCAAGATCAATTTATTTGTCACCATTTCGGACAAAAATGTGTAAAAAAAAAAAAAAGACATGAAATGTAAGATAAAGAAAAAGCTAACCCTTCTTTTGTGCAATTACAGGGGTACACATGAGAAATCCTGATAACACCTGCTATTTAGCCGCCACAGGTAGACGGTCATCCTAAGCAAGCTACATTACATGAGGGGTTGCAACGAGCTGTCTATCATAATCTGCTGCTACACAAAATACAAATTTGATTAAAGCTTACCAAAACCTCGCAATTAATCAGGCAGGTAACAGGCTAAATGATCTGACATGGACCTGTGCAACATTGGGCTAAGTATGCATCCACTGAGGACATTGAGCTATGATGGGAAACAGGTGTTAAAAGTCCCATAGTACGCTCAAAATGATCAATTTAGTAATGCTCCATGTTGTGTGTATGTAGATCTTGTGTCATTTGTTCACAAAAAAATCATCACAAGGCCATCACAAAGTCTGCAAATTAGCTATGGCTGTGATTTTCTTTTTTTACATGTGGGGAGGGGGGACCTGTGACAGTGCACCGACACCCCCCCACCCACACACACACACACACACCCTGAGTTATCGAATTTCCCCTCTCCACAGCCGGGGAAAACCCCGCGGTTGCGCAATATTTCGTCAATGTGGAATGACGTACAGTGGGAATAGAGCCGTTAACGTTGGAGTAACTTTGCCGTTACAAAGCCTGTCCAACTGGGGCTTAACGCTCAAGGGAAAGACACAAATGAAGGAAACGTGGATATAGGGACGGGAATCAGAATGCACCAAAGTGACAAAAGAAGTCCCAGTGCCTTCTTCTGTTGACTTTCAATAGACATGTAACCTGCAGCATTTTGGGAAGTCTGCAAAGCTGTATTCTATTGTCAGATGTCATGAGGGTATTTTTGTAGGTATGCTGTTGGGTCTCCTAACCAGTAAGAGGTGTCTGTGTAACATTTTGTACACAGTAACGTCTACCTCCGGGGACACAAACGTTTGTTTTGTCTCCGTTAGCCACTGACTGACTGCTAGCTGCTGAGGGCTGAAAGACTTCCTGTGGCTGCAGCCAAAAGAGATGAATGTAGCATAACAGCACACAACAATATTCCACATCAGCTAAAAGTTCCATCGATCAGCAGCCAAAAATCTGTACAGCTGTCTGCTCCTGAACATAATCAGCCCTGATACACACATGCGGACACAACGGCAAAAAAAAATACCCCTGAGACTCATTTGTCATCATTTATACAATCAGGCTCCACATCAGCATCGCAGCATGCACTGAGACACAGGGCGCACACACACACACACACACACACACACACACACAATGTCATAGCTGTGGGTGATCATGGGGAACGGTAGTGTCTGAGGGAAGCAGATTAGTATGGTACCAATTTTTGGTTAATGATGTGTGCTGATGTGCCTACTAATTTTGTTATAGTTATATAGACTTATAGTCTGGTTTGGATTCAAAACCACTCTGTTGGGTCGGGTCAGACTCAAATTTGTATCATTGGAGCCACACGGCGCAACCACGCATGCCCACAGAGCAAGGATCCACGGCAGTCTTTTCTTTGTGCTCATACGAACACATATGAGCGTTTGTTGGTGCATTTCAGCTTTCCTGACTAAATATAGAAACAACTTTCAATTTTCCCAACCCATTCAGGAGCATGAATAGGTTACTGCCCCGTAGATAAATTGGCAATTAGACACAGCTGCTTCCAATTGCCTGATAGAGTTCAGCACCATCTAATAGAAACAGACACCCAAAACCCTTTGTTACCTGTACCACATGGTTAGCCTTCGGTAAAAACACTGATATCTCATTAAAACAAGTAAAATTGACCCATCTGCAAACAAAAGTATTTTCGACAATAACTGAACTGAGAACTTAACGTAAAAGTCAAGTTTTCTCTTCCTCACAGTGGCTTTTACGTCTTGTGATAGTCTTCAGATGAACTAAATTATGATCTCAGCCAACGCTCCGCATATATTTTAGTGAAGCTTTATTTAAAGATGGTAAATGGACTCCATTTCTAAAGTGCTTTTATCCAAAGTGCTTCACAATGTTTGCCTCACATTCACCCATTCATACACACATTCACACACCGACAGCAGAGGTAACCATGCAAGGCCCACTTGCTTGTCGGGAGCATACAATAGTATGTGATATATTACTATTACAATAGTAGTAGCAGTAGTAAAACCAACAAAGGTAAAATAATTTAGTTAAAATAATAACACTAAGTTTGAATCGGGTTCAAAACTTCAGGCCTTATTCAAACTTGGTCAAAGATGTTTTTTATTCCCTGGAAGTCCACTTCCTGTATCAAACAGTGATGGTAGCTATGGGATGCTGTCTTGTGAAGTTGCAACAGAGTGGTCCTCAGAGATAATAAACCTCGATCCATGGATAGATAACACGCGTCACTCAGGCTTATCCCTGGGGAAAGGAGGGCGAGGGATGTTGTGCCCGGTCAATTTTAATCAAATCTTTCATAAAGTCCATTTTCAGCAGGTCGGGCTGGACTGAACTGATTGGGACGTTGTGACGTCTCTCCAGGTTTCCGTATATTTCATGCAGACAGATAACGCGTATCAATTTTGCAGCACCGGGTCGATAATATAGTCAAGCGTTTTGTAGCTGGTCAGGATGTAGCTGAAAGATAATGCAATGAAAAAATGAATGAAATGACAGAGCTCATACTCTCCCATTCAGGTCACATGACCCTTACTCTCTTGTGATCGACTGTCCTCATGCAATTACTGCTAATGTTCACTGATGTTCATTCCAGTGCCAGACAAATGTAGTTTTAATGGTTGTCTACTGAAAATATATAACCGATGGCTTCTTTCTAAACGCCCTGCAGCACACAGTACAGTATCTAACCTACAGGACCGAGTGCTGGTCTGTAAAAGGGAAACATGAACTGTTCGGGATTAGGATGATTCATTGACTGAGGGGAAGGTTGGCCCCATCAGTACAGCAGCAGAGTTTGGAGCCGTTCCTGGCCTGCGGGGATGATGAATCTCAGGCTGTGTTTAATGTTTCCTTCCTCCGGAGCCAAGAAGACGTCTCCACTTGGGCTCGAACGCGCATCGGGCTCCACAGCAGAAGAGGTGCCAGGGTGCTGCTGAAAGACTTTTACATGTGTGTCACTGGGTCAGAGGCTAAGTAGGCTCTTAATGGTGAAAGGAGAGGGGAGGGGGGTTAAATGAAAATCGATCTGCGAAGAGAAAATGTTTTGGTGGGGAAAATGGTAGGCGTACACAGGGGAGGTACTGGAGACAAACCAAGATGATTGAAGCTCCTGCTGGTGCTTTGTTTCAGACAGACAGAAAGACTCAGCTTGAGTAAAATAGGACTTAGGGACAGAGCAGCGAGACGCCCGATCACATGCAGCTGTTGAGCTGTGTTAGTGATGGATGGAGTGAACCAGGCTCGTGTGCTCATTTGCTAAGACGGTCTGAAGGAGATCCAGCACGATGTGCAAAGGGGAAAAAACTGGATCAGGACTGTTTCCATCTCCATTTAATAAAAAAAAAATAATAAAAAAATAGCTCCAAAAGCAGAAAGGACATTACATCAAATGTGGTATTGTAGAAATGAGCCAAGCCTCGCTGTGCTACAGTGGATGATGAGATACTTTAATAAAGGATTATGGTTATTGATTAACAGATGAGTCAAGCGTTATATTTTAGGGGATTTATTCTCCTCTGGATGTATGTATGTTCCAACTTGTGTGTGTAGATGAATGAATGGATGGAAAGGTTTGGAAGCATCTGGAAGCAGATCATGAGATTGTGGCCAATGAGAGGGACATTTGGGCAGAACTGAAGAGACGGTGGAAAATGGATGGATGGGATAGAACTGATCCTGTCATCACCAGGTACACAAAGGAGCAAGGTTTGTTACTAGAGGACGAAAAAATTATTGAAGAAAATGAGTTATAATCAAATTCAGTCTTTTTAGAGTAAAGTAAGATAAAATAATAATAATAAATAACAATAATAATAATAATAATAGTATAGCACCATATTTGTATCTTAAAATCTTCCTGTGTCCTTCTCATTCAAAAAATAATAGACATTGCATTTACCCAAATTTGACCAGACTTAGGTCCCAAAAATCTATTTTTTTAGTTTTGGTCACGATTGTTTACTTCTTCTTTTTTCAGATATATATTACTCTCCTCCCGATTTAAAATTTAGGGCCCTTTTTACACATCAATTGATGTGGTTTGAGTTGGTTTTAGGCGCAAAACGTATTCTTCCCAATGGGCGCACAGATGGGGATTAATCTATGAATGCTGTCCATCGTCACACACATTTTAGACGAATTTCACGTGGCTGTAAGTGCGTCGGTAAGTGCGTCTGTAGCCTTCTAGACTTCTTGTAGGTCAGCAGGATGGATACAAAGGGGACCTTTGAGGCTAGACAGGTAGGTGACAACTTGATTTATGAGCACTGAGGTGTCAGGGGTGTGGTGCGTTAACAAATGTGACTGATGACAGGGATCACAGCCCCTAACACCGTCTGAGTGCTCCAGGAAAGCCTGCCTTGTTATTAACAGATATCACAGGCCATGTAAACAGGCTGACCCTGTGGTTTGCCCTGGGTGGGGCTTTACTGCGCTAATGACGCTAAGATGCTCATTCCAAATAGTTGGAAGATACACAGCGTCAGCAAGCCCACACACTTCGCTCTGACTTCAAGAGCTCCTCCACTCATCCATCTTCATTTATCGCTGCTGTTTCTTGTTCAAACTTATAGCTCGGTGATGGTGCAACTGGTAGGTGAACACTGACAGCCCGTAAGAAAAGGTTATTAGTTGTTTTATGAATGGATGAAGATCCTGCACAGAGCGAGGAGGAAATAAAAAAAATGACCTCATGACCTCATGACCCACCGTCTGACCTCCAATGACCGGACAGCAGAATCTAGATGACCAGCGACTACAAAGTGCCCACATCATATCTTTATTCAGAGAAGGTATCTGGAAAGTTGCATTGGGGGTGACATGGAGCAAAGGGCACATGTCGGAATCCAACCTGCCCCACTGTGGTAAATGGCACCAGATGAGCCACCAGGACGCCTGACAATTGCTTTTTAGATTAAGATGTAAGACTAAATGAAAACAGATTTGCGTTTTAGGTTTTGAAATGATGAGCGCGTGACAAAGCTCTGAATTTACAGCTCCATCTTTGATCCAAGTCGGCGGATATAAGCGGCTGAAATTATTTTTAGGGTGTCAGGACTCACCTTTAGGGGCAGGGTGAGGGGCATGGGAGCCAGGGCAGAACGCCTCTGTGTGGACGTGTTCCAGGCACATCCACATGGGAGGAGACCACGGGGCAGACCCAGAATACACGGCAGAAAAACTGAGGGACAGTTGATGAACGGTTACTGCTGTGTGGAATAATCAGCAAACTGACTTATTCAGACGGACCTCATCGCTGCAGAATCAGAGGAAATACTGACGAATACCGATGAGGACGAGTCAATGTAAAGTCTGATAATAGCGGCTGGAAAGGCATGTAAAGGATGATGATGATGGCTTGAGTGCAATAACAAAGGACTGTGTTTGTGGAGAAACCTTGAAGAGTAAATAACAGAGCTGAGACAAAACCTTTTAGGAGCAGAGACTCGTCATGCTGAGCAGGCAGCTCGGCTAACGTCTGTGCAGCCGCTCCAACCAAAACCGACTTTTGTTGCAACAGAACATTTACAGGCTGTAAAAAGGTTTGAACGGTATTTCTTTAAATGCTCTCAACAGTAATTACCACAAACTTAGGACTAAAAAGGTTTAATAAAGATTAGTAATGCACTCAGAGAGATTCAAGGCCGACACTACTACACGGTTGGAAGACAAGTTTTAAAAATCCCTCAAGAAATGACATCACGGAACGGCGCGGTGGAGCAGCGGTTGGCTCTGTTGCCCCACAGTAGGGTTTTGGGAAGGGTTTGAATCCTGTGCTGGCCCTTGTATTTCTCTGTACAAAAAATAGTTTGAAATGAGATGGAAGCGTTCAAAATCAACAAACCTTTTTCACTCATTTACTAAAAATACACAAAAAGCCGATGGAAACTTGGTGTTAAATATTTTCTGGAAACCTTCAAATGTTTCAAAAATATTTCTCAGCCTTTCTTCCTTCCCTCGTGAGTACACGCGGTCTTCTCCAGCCAAATAATACTGTCATGTGACACGACTGTAAAACATTGAACAAAGCCAAGATATCGGATTCAAAAACACTTATGTGAAATTGAGCGAGTACAGCTCAGACTTCAAACAGCAAGTACACTGAGGTCATGACCTCACGGTTCTCAAATGTCACTGCGGCCTCATTTGATTCACACTGGCCACTGTTTCATTGTCTCTTTTAATGAAATAAACAATGAACTCCCAATCCTTAAACTCTGTTTTATCAATGCAGGGTTTAATTTAGATGAAGGGTTTCATTTACATCTGCCATCATTTTAATCCAAGAGTAAAGACACAATCAGTAATCCAAATGTAAACAAAAGGGCTGCCTGTCAGGTCTTTTAATGCAGGGACAAACAGTAAACAACAGCTAATCGTTTGTGTACATTGACACACAGATCCATAGACACATAATCCCCATCTTCATTATCAGTTGTTTGAGACTTCAGCTCCAGTTTATTCTCCAAAAAATGAAGGACTGGACTTTAACTGAAGTGTGATTGACCCTAATCTGACATTTAAGTAATCTTTTTAGGGGAAATGTGACCTGTCCTTAAGTACCACATATTAAGATAATCAAACTTTGATGAAGGCACTTTTTTAACATAAGTGCTACAGAATTTTCTAGGAAATCCATGTTATGAGTCTGTAACAAGTATAAATATTAATGATGACTGGGCAGGATGTAGTCAGGGGTGAATTTATACACATTTAAACATGAAAAGAACCTTTTATCTCAGATAAAATATAAAACGTGAACATATATTAAAAACAACCCTGATTATTTTGCCTTTAAATCTGTACACAAACAGTCATTTGGTTTCCCCTGAACCACATTTTTTTGCATAATATTAGAAGGCTCAGAGACAGAACAATAATAATAAAAAACAAAATAAAAAAAAAAGCTAATGTCTTGACATTACACAGATAAATAGAAATATAAAAGGCATCCTGTCCCAGGATCATTTTGGTTGCAGTGTTTGTTTCTTTGATAAGAAGTGACAGGCAGCTGCAACAGTAACAGTAACAGTAACAGTCCGTGTAACAGTAGCATGGACTGTGGATGTTCCTCCGCTAAATAGGCCGGGCCAAGAGCTCAGAAGTTCTTGAAGATCTCCAGGTCCTTCTGGGGCACAGGGGGATCTTTCTTCCAGTCGTCCTCGGGGTATACGTCAAAGTTAGAGGTGTCGCCTTCGTGGGAGACTTTAGGAATGATGGGCGGCTGTGGAGATGCAGGAAAATACAAATTCACACTCAATTTGGAAACAATACAACACATGCAGGTCATTGACTTAAATGCTGAAAAGTGGGCAAAGACACTGATCATTTTGATTTTTTTGAGTGTAAGAACTCAGAAACAACATGACCATGTCCAACTGGTTCAGAGGAACGACACACACGTTCTTCATTAGGTGATTTTTCGAATCATATTTGTCAATTTAGATGGTGGTATTGAAACCAGTAACACTACTGTCAATAAAATCCTTTTCCATTAAATTTAGTGACAAATACTATAGCGATATTTCAAATATAGACATAAATAAAAACCTATAAAAACTATTAAAATACAGTGCCATGTGACGAGGGTGTGTGTGTGGGGGGGGTTAAATTCTTCAGTGTAAAGGATCTCATCATGGTTGCCTCATTTTCCAGCATCATCATCAACTCTGCTAAGATCAGGTAAGCTCGTGTTTCAACAAAGCTGACCATTAATACATCTAAAAGTACACCTACAAGGCAAAGGTTCCCCCAAAAATCCTCTTTTTTGACAATAAGCCAACTCCTATAATAACAAACGATAATGATGTTTTTTCAGGGGATGACATCATCATGTACGTCAAGCCAATTTGATGGCAGTAAAATTCAGTGTTTTTCCCCAATGTTTTCATTTCGTCGCACGCGAAAAAGTGCAAAAAGTGGATGGAAATTTGGCCACTGACAGCTCCAGCATTCATTCATACACATGAGAATTAAACTTAAAATGAAACCAGCACGGTTTCCAGACAACAGACGTCAAACTGGAAAAACCTGTATTGTTTTCGGTTTATTGTCCTTTCAATGTAATTCATATGGGTGATTTTCCATCACCTGATGAGGTGACACATGTCCCCTGGAAGTGAGAGTGTAACTTCAGATGCTGCAGAGGCTCTGCTAGGCACATGAGACACGTGCCCCGTGTCCCAAAGCTCTTAAATTGTTACCACATTTCCCTCAATTCACTCTTCCTCGCATCTTCATCTCGCCCGCAATTCAATTTCCTGCATGCTCTCTTTATTAAAGTTGTTTTGAATCAGGTGACTATAAATACATTCCTGCTGGAATGTGGACAATAGAGCCAACACTACAGGTTATTCACCTACAAACAGCAGCATGTGGCTGAATCAAGGAAATGAGAAAGCAACGCAAAGCCCCACATCCGATCCATAATCCAGACACATTACCTGGAGATTGAGATGCAATCTCGAATGCTTTTTAGTGCCGTATGGAATAGATGGAATAGAGGAAGAGTGTAGCATATGTGACAGGCCTGGTTCATTTCATAGCTTTATTTTCTTCAGGATGTTCATTCTATAACCATGTAACTGTTTCAAGTAAACACTCCAAAGTCTGCGGTGTTTACAGCAGCAAAACAGCGAGCCAACACTGAAGGACTTGAGATATACTTTGCAGAGGATAAACACATAAATTACATTCATGTGTTTCCAATATCTAACTGCATTTTTATCATCAAGCGTGTCAACGGTTTTGTGTTTTATGAGCGTAACATAAATAACGGTGAATTGACTGATGAATCAAACGTTGAATCGCTGCTTAAGTCACCTTGAGTTTCCTCAGAGGAACTGCATCCCAGTCTACAGTCTTAAACCACCGGTGCTTTTTCACATCATCGGCCCCATTCTGAAACATAAAGAACGTACAGACATTTACACTCTGCTGACAGCAACAAGTACACATTTTAAATACATCACTCTAACTAGAGAATCTTGAATGCAGCATAAATTATCCGTGTGATCTTATTGCTTCACTTTCATTCCTGACCTGCAACGCAACCGCTATACATTTGCTATTAACTTCATACTTATCTTACATCTAGCTGGAAGCAGCACAGTGTCACTGCTAGCTTACAGCCGATGCGGTTGTCATTTTCAGGCCCAGCCCCCATGTTGTGTAAGTAGCAAATGCCCGTGGGCACGTTGATCATAAAACGAGGAGTGGTCAGGTACATTCTTGGCGCGTTGCTACAGTGGGCCAGCAGAATGCGTTTGCGCTTTAAACCAAATCAAACCACGTCTATTACTGCGTCGTGTTTTTCTGCTATTGAATGAGTGCAGTATCGAGTGTTGTTCAGTCTTTCACATTCTGCTGAGCTCAGCATCCGACTGACAAACACAAATGGACAAAAAACAAAACCTGCTGTCTTTAAAAATGCGTCTTTGGCGCTTTCAGGCATGATCGGATTACAGCTGGGATAGGTTTTGCGCTCAGTTTGGTCACAAATAAATAAACCTCCAGGTTTCATCATGTTATGATGAGTAGCTGTCGCATTAATGTGGAAAAAACCCCATTTAGATTAGACAGATATAGAGTATAAAAAAAATAACCTTCCATCAATGTGCAACCGTCCTGCTAATGTTTTAAAGACCAAACAGTGCGTTCTGCTGGTTTATTTAATATCAACTGCAAACGTGGTGATTCTGTTTCCTGTCCCGTCTTGGTTTTCAGACTGGTGATGTCAGGCCTCATGCTGCAGATATAAAATATGTTGCTGCGGTGGGACTCACCTTCATGTTGCCCAGCCGCCTGGCTCGATCGATGACCAGAAACTTCTTGATGAGGTCTCTGGGAAAAGAAGCAGTCCGTGAATGTACATATTTGGAAAGGACTGTCTTTAAAGACTTTTTTTTATTATTCCTCCCACCTCCCAGATCTGTCAAAATAACAAATACATTTTTCCTAAAGGCAGCCTGAAACTTACTATTACCATAAAGATACTCATGCTGCAAACTTCATTATGTTTAGATGAACCCAGTACTCAGACTATTAGTCATCACTGCGATTAACGGCAAAACTGCTGTGAGCATAAACAGAATCAATGCGATTCTGATGCCCCCCATGTATACATGACGTGTTGCATAATCCCAGCATGAGGTGAGTCAGCTCGATGTGGAAATACACACGAAGGCAGCACACTCTGATTAAGACTTTTACATGCGGCCTCTTAAAATGGACAGCAAGACATATTTGATGACAAACAGTGAGTTTTTCCATCTTGTGTTTGATTTATGTCAGCCCTCTCAGATTGTGGGTAGGGAACTACCATGCTGTAAAATATTATGTCTTTACACCAACTTGAGAAACAAGCAGTGTTTCTGCACTGATTTGCCAATTAATAAACTTTCCATTACAGTTTTTATGGTCTTACAAGCAGCCATTAAAATGCCTGTGATATTGTAAACTAAACTTGTTAAGTTTCTGGTGCAACTTGAAGAATCCACAACTATTTTTTCAGCATATAAATAACTACAGATGTTATTCAAACTAAGTTAGTCTTGCACATGAAAAAACCTGTTTCCAAAGCAATAATTTTCCCCAATTTATGCCTGCCCGCAAGAATGTGGATAGTGAATGCTCTGCGCTGTCAACAACCATGGTGTTAATATTCTCTGAAAGGTTATTTTTTTGCCATTTCTGCTTTAGGATGATAGGTAGAGTAGAGTGACAGAAAGGAGGGACAGGAGGGGAGAGAGAGAGAGGGGGGATGACAAGATGACAAGCAGCAAAGGGCACAGGTCGGCATCAAACCTGTGCTGCAGTGTAAAACTTTGTCTTTCTGTCAGAGTAAGAAAAATCCTTTTTTTTTTTTTTTTTTTTATAAATGCGGTAAA